>CAJNIZ010012558.1:129095-175023 GCA_905231905.1 Symbiodinium pilosum | reverse complement strand
CCTTAACAGCAACCCAGTAATTTTGCCAACAAGGTAGCTCTAGCAAAAACGCAAGCCCCTTTTCAAGGCGCTATAAGGCTAGATGTCCCCTTTGATTGTTGTTATTGCATATGGTTTCGCCTAGGGGGTTGTAGTTGGGGCACAAATGACTACCGGATTCACATCCTTAGTGCATTGCTGGGCCAGTGTGGGAAGCAGTGCTTGAATGCTAAGTTTATGGTTGAGGGTTTATGGTTCAGGATGCCTTCCCTGGCACGATACCTACCCTCCTCGCATGAAGCACCGCATACCCCACTTCAACAGGACAGGAGTCTTTATGCCAAAGCGTTTCTTCAGGTGCCATGCTCTGTCAGAAGACGTGAAAGGTTACAATTGCCTACATCTAATCCGCATACGATCCCGTACAATTCTTCGCCATCACTCGCTAATCATGAAAAGATGCCTTTTGAAACAAATGGACGTCCCATGTTGGAGTTTGCGGAAATTGGGCGGGTTCCTTTTTTCCGACAATGAGGATTCTAGCATTCTAGTATTTTGGGCAGGTATCACGTATTTGTGTCACTTTTTTCTTGGACCCCCCCCCCCCCCTTTNNNATGGTCTAATCTCCTAGGATCCCCCTTAATAAGCTCCCTATATAATCCCCTATACAAGCCCCCTTTTAGAAGTTTAGACCCTAAGCCCTGTATAATCCCCTATAAGTCCTGTAAAATCCCTTTATGGAGTTTAGACCATAGCTCATTTTGGTAAGTTTGGCCATGAGGGCAACAGTGCAGGACTCGCTGCAGCTGCCTTTCGAGTCTCCCGCCTCCTGCTTGCGCTCAAGTGGTTCCAAGATCAGGGTCCCATCAAAGGGGTTAGATAGGGTTTAGGGGCTATAGTCTTAACTCCTTAAAGGGGGTTGTATAGGGTTTAGGGTTTAGGAGCCATAGTCTAAGGGTTGTATAGGGGATTATAGAGGGGAGCATTATAGGGGTTAGTAAGGGGGATACCAGGAGTCTAGATTATAGCCCTTTTCAGTAATTCAGCAAATTAGGTGCTTGCTATAATTCCAGTTGAGCCATTTTCTGGGTTCCCACCGCTTCTGCATCTGCGGGGCGGGGCCCCTGGGGTGCTAAGGTGCATGAAGTGCTGTAGTTTTCAGAGGGGACTTACTGTGGCGCAAGACTTCTTCCCTTAACGGTAATGTCTGCCATCCATGCATGTGAAGGCCTCCACCTAATATCATGCTCGTGCGCCGCATAGAAAGTAAGATTGTTCTATCCTCCGCTCGAAACCCTATTACAATATGGTAGTCTCCATTCTCCATTCCATTTCCCTATATAACCCGTACATATATATATATGTATATTATACTATGGTAGTTTCCAGCTTCTTTTTCCTATATCTTTCTATAGCCCCGATATGAAGCCTACTCTAAACGCTAAACCCTTAACTAGTCCCTTAGTCCATCCTTAGCTCCAGGTTTCGCTAAGGAAGCCACGCCTCAACACTGAAAGCCACTGAGCACCAAGGATCCCAGGTACCCATATTATGAATACTTATACCCAAATGGCAGTTTACCCAAATCAGGGGTACCATGTTGGGGCCCCAATAATAAGGACTGCGTTTTATTGGGGTCTATATTGGGGGTCCCCTTACTTTGGGAAACTACCAAATCATGAGGGTTTAGGGCTTAGGGTTTAGAGTAGGGAACTTCCGACTAAAGAAGCAGTAATTTGTTTTTTGAATTTAGTTTGGACCTTTGGGAAGACTTCCCCGTCCAGACAGGTGGCGAATGCATCCTCGACGTCGCCAACGTCGCTTTGGAACAATGACGGCCTTGGCTACGCTCTCGTGGATGTTGGCCGTCCCATGGCGTCAGTAGAAACATTCCTACAGAGAACTTGAGGAGTCAGACCCAAGCACAACAACTACACAACAAAGAGCAAGCGGCAGAAAGAGGAACAAGACGACACAGCCCCTATATAATCCCTATATTACCCCTATATACTCCCTATATATATTACCCCTATATAATCCCTATAGTACCCCTAAAGAGGTACATATGGAAATGAAGGAGGAAGGACCGGAGCTTGAGTAGGCACAGCCGTAATGGGAACAGATGCGGCAGAAGCAACATGCCGGCAAACCTCAAACGAAATGTAGGAATAGATCCCTGCTGCAGTCCCTAGATTTTCCCGCCTTATGCAGTTCTAGGATTTGGGATCTAATTAGGGCCCAATTTGTTCATCGCGTACCATGCAAGCACCAGCAAGCCAAACCCCCAGGCCGCTCTGCATGCAAGTGCGCCTAGTAACCTGACAGCCGCCACCGATTGCATCCAAACGGTAATTTCCACGAAAAGGGTTGGGGGTTTGGTAGTTGGTTTGAGGAGGGGGGTCCCAATAAAGACACCAAAAATGCAACAACACCCGTAATTGCGGGACAGAGGTTCCAAAAACTCTACGGGTCCAGGATCTGGGTTTTCAGCTTAGGTACCTTATGCCTTTGGGAATTGTGGTACTAAAGTATAATAAGATCATGCGGGGTTTACACTATCGACAGGGACATCCTCAGGTCTCGTGCTTATCGAATTGGTTCCACCAAAAAGAATACCTTAAGCCTTAGACCCTAAAGCCTAAACCCCAAAAAACAAACCCCAAATCCAAACCAACAACTCTAAGCCGAGGCTCTGCAGCAGATGGTCGCTTTCAGGCTCCCTCGCACAGTTGGTTTGCTTTGTGAGGTCCTCGAATGTGGGTTTAGGCTTGAGGGTTTGGAGTTAACATGAGCTCTAGTCTAGAGAGGGTTATGCAGGGGATTATGCAATATAGGGGCTGGTAAGGGGGATACTAGGAGTTTGGACGATAGCTCACATGTTCAGGATATAGAATTGGGAGTCAAGAGTTTAGGGTTCGAATCAAGGTTGAGGGTTGATAGCTGCAGGCTAGGGATCAGGATTTAGGGTGGAGGGTTGGGGTTCGGGTTTAGCCTTCATGGTTGAGACTTCAATGAGCAGGATTTAAGGGGTTGATGGTTTAGGATTTAGGGTTTAGCGTTTAGGGGTCGAGGGTGCAGCCTGCAGGCCCTGTACACGGATTCAAGTCAATGACCGCCCCTGCCCCCGGATCGAGATTCATCGCATGTGTGCTCGACGGTTAGCATGCTGAGGTACAGGGTTTTTGGAAAGCCGTGTGATGCATCCATACTGGTCCTGCCATTATCATTCTTACTTTTGTTCTATTTATATTATACTAGGACTATTCTTCCTATTACTAAAATAGCTAGCCCCCTGTCCTGAATATGCCCAGACGCCGTTGCCTGCCTGCACCTTCCGCAACGCAATGTGGAACCCAAAAGGGCCCTATGAAGATGGAGACTGTCCATGTAAGTAGAGTTCCATATGGTCATTCATCTCAGTTTGGTACAGGGCAGCTCTTGCCTTTGGAGACCTCTGCTTGAGAGGTCTGCTACTGCGCCTCCTACGATGGTGAGGAGCGGTCCATGTGCTGGCCGGAATCCGAAGCCCTAAACCCCATTTGAAAGGCTTAGCCCTGCCCCTGCGCACCTGTCAACTGCTTTGGCCCTCATGTGGCATTTCCTCACTCGGGTAAGTAATCGCTTCCCCCTTATGATAATCCCCCTAATGAGAAACACTCCTCCCAGAGAAGTCCCAACTCCAGGAACTCCCTAAGACTATTTTTTAAAGCGCCAAGACTACTCTTAAAAAGGTCACTGTAATACGGAATAGGGGGTTGTGGGGACATCGGGGGGGTTATAAAGAGGAATCCGAAGGAATCAGGAGGGATCCCCTTGATTTCCTGGGTTGTCATTTTTTGGTTTGTATACATGAATTTATATGCAGTCCCAACGGGGATTTTTAGCTGGTTTATCACGATTTCTAGATCGTTTTCAATTAGATGCTATATAATTCCATTCAAGAGGCTTTAACGACCTTTCTGTTTGTTTTTAAGCATTTGATTTCAATTGGCTTTAACTATCTTAATTAGGTTTCAAATTGGTTCTAACTAGATTTGCAATAACTTTCAATGATGTGCATGTCGAATTTAAATCAATGGGTTTCAGATGTCTTCAAAGTATCTCAATTGTTTTGAACTAGGTTACGGTTATAAGTGAAATTACAATTGTGAGTTAGCCCTCTATGACTCTTTGCAATAAGCTTCCCCTACTAATAAGCGTTCCGAGCAGGGTCTTGATTACATGGGCGCGGGGGGGGGGGGGGGGGGGNNGGGGGGGGGGGGGGGCGTCGTTTATGATTAGAGCGAAGGGACTAGTATGAACTGCCGGTGTCCCTTTGCCGGACTGTAGAAGGCTAGAAATCCAGAACCTCACAACTCGATAGAGCCCCATGACAAACCCATAGCTCCACTCAACGCAAGACCCGCCATTCCGCAGCCGCAGGACGTGGACAGCACACCATGTAGCTCTGCATCAGAGTTTACGCAGTCCGCGGGAATTGTGGCCATGATGCGGGTCAACGCACAGGACCAGAGCGGACTGTGAGAGTTAACCCTCCGTTCTTAGGATTGGTTATATTGGGGTTATATTGNNTGGGATAATGGAAAATAGAATGCAAGCTGCTATCTACGGTTTAATGTTTAGGGTGCCAGATTGAGTAGGTTGAGAGACCAAGGGTCAGGGGTTCCAGGATGAAAATGGGTGTAAGTTCCAGTATAGCAATTATCACATTGCGTTTGAAGGGGAAGTCTACTCCCTGGTGCTTGGGAGGAAAGGGGGGAATGGATCCCTATAGTAGTCCCGATATATTCTATAGTACTAATCCCTTAATCCATTCCCCCATTCCCTCCTAAGCACCAGGGAATCTAGGCAGCATAGAAATGTCTGATCTTCCAGGGCTGGAGGCGACATGAATCAGCATCAGCCATCTTGGACCCTTGGGGTAAGGCGGCAGGTTGGGATCAGCGTACACTTACAGGCGCGCCGCGAGCACAAGTTGTAGACTTGCCACGGCACCTACCAACTTCAAAGCTCATTGCTCGCCCAAACGCACCTGCTTGCGGCGTGCCCCCCCTAAATTCCAGCCCAAAACTGTAAGCCTCAGTACTACTGCTACTACTAGTTTTGCTAGTTCTATTATTTTTCTTACTTTATTCGCACGATGCTCCTCAAGAGTACCATGCATTGCTTCACCTCATCCGATTGATCTGCTTTTGTTTTTGCAAGCATTATAGAGCAAGGGGTTCCTGAGTTGCTGATGCGGCTAGGTTCAGGGTTTAGGGTAAACATAAGCTGCTCTATGGCCATATCCAGAAATTGTGGACACAATCGCATACCCCAAAATATTGGAATCCTTAACACTAAGGTTCCAGCAAGGCTTTCCTAAATTTGGCAAACCGCCTGTGGGAGGGGGCTCAGGGATCATGACCCTAAACCCTCTACCCTAAGCCCCGAACGGCCTTGTTTGCAGGACTACGAGTGCCCCCTCGGAAGGATGCTCGTCAGATTCTGCCAAGGATGCAAGGTAAGGCTTTCCCAGCAAAGGCAGATTGATGTGGGAGGACCCTGATAGCGATTCTCTGCAGATCCTCGGGTTCAGGATGTAGGGGTGTAGGGCTTAGGATTTAGGTTTAGGGCTGAGGGATTAGGGTTTAGGGATTGGGTTTGGGGTTTAGAGCTTAGGGCTTATTTCCAGAAATTCCGCTGTGCCCTGTGCCTCATTGGCTTTGGAAGGCTTCTTTTTGTCTGGGAGAATGGGGGGCCAGGGCCAGACCGGGCATGGTAGCAGACAGCATTATCCTGATTAGTAGTGTGTAGGTTTTGGGGTAGAAGGGTCCAAGTACCCAATAAACGTATACCTCCCTAAAGCCTGCAATTACTACACTCCCTAATTACCTAAATCCCAAGTACTCACTTGTTGGGTACTTGTTCCCTTAGAGTTCGGGTTTGGGAGATTAGGGTTACGCTTTTCTCGTAAGATGGACCGGGAAGTGCTCGCCTCCGTCGTCTATCATCTATTCACCCGCTCTCCCTCCCTCCGGGGCCCAGCCCAAACAAGGGGGGGGCCAACATTTGCCCTAGTATAACCCTCATATAACCCCAATATACAACAACAATAACAATCTACTATGATATATACTATCATTTCTACGAGAATAAACCATAGGGTCTAGGGTGGCTGGGCGTTTCATATTCGGGGTTAAGGATTCGCAAGGATACTGCCGGACCAAACTGCTGCAGCCTAGGAATTGCAGCATCGTTGTATCCGGCTTGAGCATGAGCGCATCTTGGATGCAATGCGGAGACACAGTGTAGTAGGTCTTCTTTGAGGCCGAAGTTTTTCTCTTGGTCAGCTGTGGTATATTGAAATTCTGATCGCGACAAAAAACTAGCATTAAGTGTCAAGCTTGATGCAGGCAACGCGGTTGCTGGCTTGAGAACGTAAATTGGCTTACCACACAATGGATACACGGTAGACAGCTGGGTTTCCTCCCCCACCCTGAACCTTAACTAATCTAAATCCTGTACATCGGCCCAGTAAAGCGCGGGGCTCGGGGCTCGGAGTATTCGGCATGCAGTTAAGGATGCATATCGTGGTGGTTTCCAAAGGTTGGGAAGTCGTCGCTAGGAGTACGTATGACAGGGATTTCCTGTAAATTGGGATCTATAATGGGTCCCTCCATTTTTGACAACACCATAAACCCTAACCCCAAACCCCAAAGACCCCAAACCCTACACCCTAAACCCCAAACCCTATGGTTCAGGGCTCAAGGTGTGGCTTCGGGGCTTCGGAAGCTACGCCCATGAGAGGGGTTGCTAATACTGACCCCTCCAAAACCCAGGGCCCTAGGCCCTGGGAGTCAGCCATCTTATCCCCCAGCAGCCGTCATCCCTAACCTAAAGGGTCCAAGTACTTAATAATGATTGATATACTTACCCACAGCCTCTAATTCAATTACTATTACCAAAATCCCAGGTACTCAATTGTTGGGTATTTGGTCCCTTAGGGTCAGGGTAATACCTGCAGTATGCTGTATCCTTCATGTTTGTTTCGTTATTCGGGCCCCTAACTGCATGTAAACACTTCAGTTTAGCAGTTTCCCTAAGTAGAGGGACCCCAATATGGACCCCCAAATACTATAGTCCTTATTATGATGAACCCCAAATCGGTACCCCTAATTTTGGGAAGCCCCCATTTATTAGGGCATTCATTAGACCAAGCACGGCAGAAGGGTCTCGCCGCCGACTGCAAACAGCTAGAGCAGGTGAACTTTAGATACGGGAGTATATAGGCTTCAGGGTTTAGGGCCTAAACTCCTGAAAGGGGGTACATAGGGGGATTATATCGGGGAGTCTTAAAGGGATTATTGAGCGGGATACTAGGAGTTTAGACTGTAGAACGATAAAGCTCAGGATGCCCCGAACCCCCAAAATCCCGAACCCTTACTACCCTGAACCCAAAGCTCTCCATCCCACACCACAGAACTCAATCTAGGAGATACTTTGTATCTAGAACTTAGCAAAAACCAAGTTACCACTAGGAATCTAAAATAGTCGCTTGTAGATACTATATCGTATATCTACTTAGGTATAACTACCCTAAACCCTGAACGCTACAACCCTACAACCGTAAGCCCTAAGCCCTAGAACCCAAAAATCAAAACCCTAAGCCCCTATAAGCCTAAATCGTAGTTTCCATTTTCTCTTCCATTATCCCAATATAGCCCCTACATATTCCCTATAACTTGGAAAACCCTAAATAGTAGTTTCCATTTTCTTTTCCATTATCCCAATATAACCTGTATATATCTATATATATATATATATTCCCTATAACCTGGTAGTTTCCTGACCTACCTGGCTTAAAATCATCCGAGGCTTCCGATTCCGTCCTGGAGGCTGCAGGCAGAGGAGCAGATGCTTGCGGTTCCGTCGTGCCGCAGCAGGTCAGGGTTTTGGGTATAGGGTTCACGGTTTAGGGTTCAGGCTTTAAGGTTCAGGGTTCAGGGTTTAGGGGGGGGTTAGGGTTTAGGGTTGAGGGGGATCTTGGGGCTTAGGGATTTCTAGGGAGCTTGGGTGTAAACTTAATGATGCCTACTTGCTGTGAGTTTCGGGAGCTTGGAGAGTTTGAGGGGTAGTCAGAGGGGTCTTGAGATTAAACGGTTTCAGTGACTAAAAAGTAGAGTACCCAATAGTTATACGCTTCCCCAAAACTTGTATTACAGTTCCTAGTACGCAAATCCGAAGTATTAAATTATTGGGTACTTGCACCCTGAAGGGAAAGTGTAGGGAGTCCTAGGGAGGTTGGGTTAGCGCCTGGAGCTAGGTGAGGATTTGTTTTTGAAAAGGAGGGGTCCTTTCTTGGGAGTCCCTACAATAAGCGGCACAGTATTGTGGAGCTATACTATTTCAGCCTCCTATTTCAGGGGACATGATTTTTATGGATTTCGGGGCTGGAGGAGGGGGATGTGAGGGGATTTTCGGGCTCGGGGGTTTCAGGGCTTGGGTTGATGGCTGAAGTCCCAAGGCCCAGGGTCAAGGGTGAAGGCCTCCTCAAAATTTTTGGGTGGCTTTAAAGGGCTTTTGTGGGGCGTTACAGGGGTGATATAGGAATTGTAAGTTACATGGTGATGGTATAGGGGTTTTCTACGACTTTCTCGGGTGATCCTAGGGTGACACATAGGGGACTTATGGCTTTGGATCGTTAAGCCCTTTTCTGAGAAGCGCAAGAAAGGGTGCGAGGAAGTGTTCGGCGAGCTTCATATAGGCGGTCTTTAGAGTCAGTGATATCAAGGCTTATAACTAGAACACGTGAGCCTTTACAGTTCTGTGGTGTAGGGGGATTCTGAGCCGTCATAGGTGCAATCGCTCCTAGAATTATTCTTAGAATGAAACTAGCTTCTATGAGCCCTCTGGGCAATGAGCAGAAGCGTGCTTGCATTGCGACTGCTACAATTCCCCCCGGAACCTGTTGACCTAATGTCCTTAGCAGTAAGCTCCATAGAGCCAATATCTTATCAGTGCTTCGCATCCTACCAATACCCTAAACGGCAAGCGAATATTACTACGATTGCTACTATTACTATGATTTCTATTAGCCTTACTACCTTGGTGAACCAAAATCCATAAATTATTCAAAAAAACTTATCACGTCGAGGCTCGAGCTTCAGAACCCCAAAATCTGGAACCCTCTGTGCCCAGTTTCCCATAATGAGGGAACATACCTGAAATCATACTAGAGATGCTGCAGTATCATATAGGATACATTCCATATTGAGCTCTCTGGGCCCAAACACTTTGATTTCATAACTACAAAGTTCGCCTATGCGTGGCCGAGATTCTTGGAAAACTCTGAGCCCAAAATTGGCTGACAAAATAGCGCTGTCAAGGCAGACCAACTTGAAACACTAAACTCTAAACTCTATGGGGTGCCTTGAGCCGTGCTAGTCAAAATTTGAGTAGCAGTACCGTTAGCAGTTAAAGCGGTGGCATGGTGGTGCAAATTTCTAGGGCCCCCACCCCAGTATACAACGGTCCTTGTTACTGGGAACTAATCCCCTCCCCCTTGTATTACTAACCCCACTCCCCTAGTATCAAATATTCCCATTGCGGTATATCAACATGCTATATATATCTCTATATATATATATAGAGGGAATATCTAATATTAGGGGGTAAGGGGGTGTTAGTTAGTATTAAGGGGAGGTGGTTACTACACTAGGATGCCTAACCCTTGGAACCTCCGGATAGTAGTTTTAGTAGCAACCTATAGCATTACCAGGAAATCAGGCCTTTGAGTAGCAACTTATAGCAACAGGAGCAATAGCCTGAAACCACGCCCCCCTAACCCCTGAACCCTAGAACCTAAACCCTATAAGGGAGTTAACAAGTATTATTTTCAACAAACCTTCACCTAGCCCGGCGCGGAGGCCGCAGTCATCGGCGGTGTTGTCTTCCGTGCCAACTATTTCTCAGCGGAGGTGCAGGGGGCGGATTTGAGCCGTGTAGGGGGTTCAGGGTGTGCAGTTTTGAAGGCTAGAGCCTGGCCCTAAACCCTAAAACGCATGAAGAGCCAAGGAAGGTGTGAAGGACTGCGTGGGGCTCATGACATTGAGCCATGCTTAAGTCAGATTAATCAAACAGTTTACAAACAGTGTGTAGGTTGTGAGGCCAGGTGAACCCCCAACTGGCCCCTGGAAAGAGCTGCAAGTTACGCTGGCTTCTCGTGCATAGACGCATGCACAAGGTTCCTTTCTGCATAAATGTGTTATCCCGAAAATACAAGGCATCAGCCATCAGGGGAACGGCTTCTACAGGGTTGCTGTGGAGGAACTTAAGCTCAGTTACCATCATGAGTATATATAGTAGATAATGGGGTTTTCCCAATATGGTAACTTAAATTAAGTCCTTTAACAGCAGCTCAGTATAGGGTTTCAGGTTGAGGCTTTGCAGCTTGCGCAGGATTGTTTTAGGGCCAGCTGCTTGCATGGGGTTCAGGGTTGAGGCAGGTTCAGGAGCAGATCTTTATGGACAGGATTTGAAAGCCTGAAGCATTGGGAGGCCAGGAAGGGGTCCCTAGATCTGAGCCTCAGTCCATCTGTTTGACCAGGACTTTGCGGCCTGAACCTTGGAGTTCTAAGCCGCCAACTTTAAACTTTAAGCCCCAAACTGAAAACCCTAAACAGGTAGTCCTAAATCTCGCGCCCTTCTGCCAGGCAGGTAGCACCAGCGATACCAACCAGACGCAACAATTTGAGCTGGGCCCTTGTGGGAGCTTGCGCAGATTTACCTGGGTGTCTTTCAGGTCACCTAGTTTCAGCTGCACGCTTAGGGTGTGTGCAGAAGATGAGTGGCCACCCTTCCGAGTCAATCTATTTGGGGGATTTTCGGCTTGTCCTAGGGCTCAGGGTTTTCAGTTAGGGCTTTCTTACCATGGCCCTTATAGACCGTAGGACCTTACCTTCGTGCTTCTCTTTAGCCTCAGACACCCTGACCTTTAATCTTGAAGTCCCCGCCGGAAGTCTTCAACCTTGACATTTTTTTGGGCGGACTTTGGGGTGTAGGGCTTCGGGTTTTGTAGTATGGTCGTCTTTCTTGGCCCCCAGTTTCAGTTCCACCTTGTTTTGAGTAGCTTTAAACGTAAAACCCCTCCAGATATTCGGTTATGACCACACAGCAGAACCTTCGTGCAGAAAGCCCTATAACTTCAAATCCTACAGCCCAAGTCCTATCGCCCAAGCCCCAATCGTCTTCCAGGCTTGGCCAGTTCGATGCCCCTGGGCCGCGACAAGTCTGCTACTGCTCCAGCTTCAATGAGGCTGTCTGCTACCAATGCGTAGAAGTTCTCCAACTGCTACGCTGCCACGGGTGGTAAGGGTAGTAATTGTGGTGGGTAGTAGCAGTAGTAGCATCAGCCGGAGGAGTAGCGCAATAATGAGAGAATGGGGAAGAACAATAGTGCAAGCTGTGGGAGGATCCCAAAAGGGTCTGCCAAATGGTGCATGTAAAGCCGCCGTTTTTTTGCCAGGACCCGACCGGACTCTACGATTCCGTGCAGGGCGCTTGCAATGACGAGGCTCTTGGAAGCGACCATGCGGGGTTATATTTGTGTTGTAATAGTGGGATAATGGAAAAGAAAATGGAATCTACAATAATATAGTAGGGTATATAGGGGGGGTTATATTACCCCAATAATGGAGAATCAAATGGAACAGAAAATTGAAAAATGAAATGGAAACTGGGATTATATGCAGGTTATACAGTTATACAAGGGATATAACTTGCAAGTACGGGCTGCTCTTGGCCATGGAATCTTCACAAGCTTTCTCAGGAATCATGTGACTACCAGGTTACCGACCCCTAGTAAAGCTGAACCGCAGTATCCTCCTCGACGCTGATTTTAGGAAACGCGGTGGCCATCTTTTGCATTCTTGCTGCCTTTTTCACCAGCATGTCCTGGCGAGAAGTAGGAAGACATGAGAGAGGGAAAGCCAGGTACAGCATACGTTGCAACCAATGCTTTGCGATAAGTTGAAAGACATGACAAAGGGAAAACCAGGTAATTACAGACATACGTTGAAAACCGCACCGCTTTTTCACAACTCACGCATTCTTTTTTCCCAGCTCGCCTTCTTTTTCCCGACTCACGCCTCCCGTCTGTCCTGACTCACGCCGCTTTTTCTCGGCTCACGCCTCTTTTTGCTGATTCATGCCTTTTTCCCGACTCACGCCTCAGCCTATGGAACATGGGGGCTAGTTTTTAAGGTTTGCACTTTCAGAAAGGAGTGGGCCATGGCCGTTTGCATCATGCTTGCTACCATAGCAGGGCGAGTTCTACCAGCCGGTCGGGATGTTGACCGTGCGTGGGCCACCGACTGAGCATCTCATCCGGTTTGCAGCAGGCTTTAGGATTAAGGTTTAAGGTTGGGGGGATTTTGGATATCCCCAACCAGGAAGAAGGATCCTATAGGAATCATATGACGTTATGAGGGCCCTCAGTTGGGGTAACCAGAAATCCCCAGTACTGCTTGGGTCAATGCAGCATCGTGTTTCTTAGCACTTGCCGGAGTTGGAGTGGGAGTGGCGTTCATTGGGCGGTGCCGGCAAACTCTAATATCCCCCCGGCCCTTATTTGACTAGTAGGCATGTTGGACACTTTGCGGTTGCATACCCTTTTCTGTCCTGTCCTTCTATAATGTTAACATTACTCCCTCATGAGCCCCCTCTAGGCCCTTAATTGTTGTACAAGGAAGAAGCAAGGAAGTCGCCGGCTATGTCCGCTCAGGTTGAAACTTGAAAGAAGAAACCCAAAACCCTTAGAGTTTCGGGATCTAATTTAATGCATAGCACAGTGCTGCCTTTTCAGGCAGTACCCTGGCTTAATAATTACTAAAGATCAGCTGGTAGGAGCTTTTTCAAACAATCCGGAAAAATCATGTAGAAGATTCCCACAATCCCCCTTTCTCTCACATATCTGATTATGCCGAGGGTCTTTACGGGTACCCTCCCGTATGTTGAGAAACCACCCTAAACCCTAAACCCTACAAATCTATCCATCTTGTCAACTGGAGGAGCCTCAGACCTGCTCCAGGTGTCTTACACAGATCTCAACGAAGCAAAGCCCTAAACCCTTAATCTAAAAAACTGTAAGCTTCAAGCCTTCTTAGCCTTGCCCCTATATTCAAAAGCCCTCCCCCACAACCCTTCATCCTAAGATCCAAACTCTTGTAAACCGGCTTTGGAGGGTTTAGGGTTTAAGGGTTTCCAACTCCTGCAAGTGTTGAACCCCCTGAGCCCTACAAGCTCTTGATCAGGTCAATCCACCCTATAGCAATAGCTCCTAGATATGGAGTCAATAGGGCCTTAATATAGCTACACTGTGTCACTTGTTTTACCCATTACTGGGCAGGGGATCGGCCCAAACTGGCCCCAAACACTAAAACCTAAACCCTAAACCCTTAAATCCTAAACCCCAAACCCTGAACCCTGAACCCTTAACTCTGAACACTTGGCGAGGCCCTCCGCCGCTCTAAAAGCCTGTCCTGCCAATTTGCCGGGGGCCCTGGGTGCCGGGATTAGGAATTTAGATTTTAGGGTTTAAGGGTTTAAAAGTTTAGGGTTTAGTGTTTTTGTATTTGGTGATACAAAAAAAGCATTGATAGAGAGTGAGATTGGATTCTTCTTGTCTTCGTGCTTGAAGTACTTTGTAATAGGAGAAGTACATATAATCTTATATAGATCAACCACCCAACAACACTTTTCACACGGAGTTTATTCAGGCTTCACAGATTAGGGTCGTTATGGGGAGTATAGGGGGGTTCATAGAGACGCATGAGGAGTATGAGGACGAGCCAATCAGAGTGTAATGTGAAATGTAGAACAGCGCAAGGGCATGCAAGGGCTATATGATAATTGTAACAGGACCAATGAGCCGGATGTAAAGCGTACAGAATAACAGCTGTAGTTACAGCGAGTACGTCTGCAAAGCAGCAGTGAAGCGGAGTAACAATGGCAACGATCAGAAGCCTAACCATACGCAGCTAAGAACAGGCAATGCCAATTGGCCAGCAGCAACACTAGAGTGAACTCTATGCACATCTCGGCGAGGTTTCTGGACACTACCGACACTTTTTTTAGACTGTAAGTTGGAAGCCCTGCGACGCCGCAAACCGTAGCCGCTTCCTCGCGAGGCCGTGTCAGGTCACGGCATGTCCGGCCTGTTTTTGTGGTGGGCTTTCTTATGGAGGGTTTTCAACAGCGTTTTTTTTTTCAAGGTGTTACTTTCGGATGCCATGAAGGCCGCTAGTGTTGACAAGACATTGCATTCAACTGCTGAGTTGAAATTCCTTCAATCAAGCAAGAAAGATCCAGGGTTTTTCTCGGTTTAGTACTGAACCCAATAAGGGGTACGCGATCATAGTTTTCAAGATTGTCTCAGAGACACAACGGGTACTGCCTAGGGTTGAAACTGCGCGCAGTTTTGCTTGCGTGAAGGCCTGTGGCGTATCCCCGCAAGCCAGGGAAGAAAGCTAAGGGGGGCCAATTGAGCTACAGTCTACACTCCTAATATCCCCCTTACTAAGCCCTACAGTATTCCCCCATATCAACCCCTATATAGCCCCCCCTTTAATGAGTTTAGACTATGGCTCAATTCATGTCTGAAGAAGCTGTGGAGATGGTATAGGTAAGTGGGCCCCAAAGTACTGGACGCTGGCACACAGGGTTGTGTCAAGCAGCTGGTACACTCGCGTATTATAGCAAGGGGTTTAGGGTTTAGGGTTTAGCTTGGTTTAGGGTTTAGCTTGGGTAGCAACTTGAAGGTAAACCCCTAAACAAGGGTGCACATGAGTTTCCTTAAGCTTTCAGCTGAGATCAACAGGTGCTCGTTGCTGAAAATTCAGGTCGTGATGAAATGCCCGGAAGGGTGAGTGAACTTTTGCATCTGGACTTCCTTCCCGTGACGTGCACTATGAAGTGTTGTGGGAACTTGCCGCTTGCGCTCCTCAAGCACATTCATTTTCATGTTTTTGCCCAGCCCGCTGAACTCGCCTCGGCTCCAACCCGCCATGGCAGCCGTCAAGCTTGGTGACCCGCACCTGGATGCTATCGTCTCGTGCCGGGGCTGCAGTCTGTGCGCAGGAAATTCGTGCAACTGCATTTTGCTTGCCAGCATTTTCTTGTCGTGTCATGCTTGCCTGCAGTTGCCTTAGGCAAATGCTCCAATTCCTTTGGGAGGACGAGGACCCCGGAGCAGTATGATGCGGAGCATGAGATGAAGGATGATAAAGAGGAGCCAGCTCTCACAGCCTCTGCCGAAGCGACGGACTGGGAAGATGACTTCGCCTCCTTGAGGGTTTAGGGTTCAGGGTTTAAGGGGTGTAGTAGGGGTTTAGGGTCTATAGGCTATAGGGTTTAGGGTTAAAAGGGTTTAGGGATTTAGGGCTCCGATGTCTGCGCTGAGCATCCGGCTATGGACGCATGAACCTGGGCCCCAGCACGTCATGGCAGCCTCGGGGCGCTACGAGGACCTAAGGTCCATGCACAATGGGCGCTTGGTGTATATAAATCCGCTGTCGTCGCTGCTGGGCTTCAAGTTTCATCTCATTTAACGTCTATCTTACTGCGGGTTTTTACGGAATAAGGGTATATATTATGATATGAAGATTGCAGACGGATTATGTTGTTTTTTTGCTACTAAGCGCCAGTAAATTATCCCTTGCGGTTGCCCCAGCATCACTGTCGCCATGCAGGCACCTGCTCCTGTTTCTGCGCCTGAGATCGACGGGAGCATGGATTCTGTGCCGTTCTGGAAAGCCACTGAGGCCGTTCTGAAGAATTGTGCTTGCAATTAACTTGCAACCAGAACTCCCCCAAATAGGTAAAATGTAAGATTCAGATAGAGCGCCGAAACCCCAACAATAGGCAGCACGTCACCCACCGTGGGGGCTTTGGAATTCTTGACTTTAAGTACAAGGACATCCTGTTACTCTTCTTGTAAGCTGTCTACATGCCAGGCGTAAGCTCCATTTTGAGAAGCTCTTAAACGATGGCAATGAGAGGGTCATGGGTAGTCATAACTGAGCTTGTAAGTTGAATAACTATCCTTGCACCTACTTTTAGGGTGCCTAGATCCTTATTAAGAAAATACCTCAACACCAAACCACTCATGAACCCTAGCCCCTAAGCCCCAAACCCTAAAACCCAAAACCCCAAACCTGAAACCCTAAGCCCCGAGCCCTCCAAGTAGGAGCCCGTACCCTGATGCGGTGCGACGGCACGTGGCCCCTTGTCGCCGAGACGTGATCGCCACCTACTTGCTCCAGGTGTGTCTTTTCGCGAATAGGGCTTTTCCACAGTTAGGGGTACCTTACAGGGGGTTCCCATAATACGGATTAATTAGAGTGTTTTTTAGTCTATATCTGGGTCAAAGAAGGTATTAGGATACATCCTTTTAGGAGTTTAGAGTTCAGGGGCTTGGGGTTTCCTTCTCCAGCTTGCCCCAGAATACTGCAATCCTTAAGGAGACCTCCCAAAAGGAAACTCCAAACCGTTAAACCCTAAACCCTATCCTACAGGGCTCAGATGTTTGGAATCCCACAGGTACTTCCCAGAAAGCTCTGGCGGCTTGGGCGGTGTTATGTAGACGTCAGTTCAGGGCTGACATAGAATTTCCAAGTTTAGGGCTCAGGGTTTAGGCGTATAACTAACCTGAATATCCATATCTGCTGGGGCTCAAGGCCAATTTTCTGGGCAATTGTTCTGTGAGGTCCAGGTAACCCTATACAAGCCCTGTAGGGCTCATCTATATAGAATCCTTCTATCTATCTATTTAGCTATCTGTCTATATGTATCTCTATCTATACCGTGGATCCTAAACTCCAAACCTAAACCCTAAATACCAAACCCTAAACCCCAAACCCTGAACCCTAAACACGAAATCCAAAACCCTGAGCCGTAAACCCAAAATACATAACCCTAAAAGCTAAACCAGGCATGGTGGCCTTGGGAAGGCTGACCTATTGCTTTTGCCCGCAGGAAGGCCGCGAGATTGCAAATGTCATGAGGCATCACAGTTTATGGCTTTGGTGTAGATTTTAGGGCTTAGGGCTCAGGGTTTATGTTTAGGGTTTAGGTTTTGGGTTTAGGTTTAAGGTTAGGGGTTTAGGGCTTAGGCATCAGGATCCCCTACATGACCTAAGAGCTAAAGTTAGGTTGGGGGGGGACCTACAGGAGGCTATGTCGGGGTCTAGGGTGACCTAGTAAGGACGACCTTAGTCCAGGGGTCATCGAACCTTCGGGATCCAAGTAGCTCAAGATTGGTATCATTTATGACCTTTGGGCCCCAGATATGTATTCTGGGGTTCGTGGACTCCCTAGGAAGAAGATCTTAGTTTCCATTGCATTGTCCTTGCTCCTTGGCTAATCCCCCTATAGTAATAGCTCCTTCATACGGAGTTAAAAGGGCCTTAATATGCCTACAATAGTCCCTTGTGGTACCCATTACTGGGCGGTGGATGGACCCAACCCTGTCAGAGTTGCTGTTGCCCAGACCAGACCAGACACCTCCTCAGGTCTTTCTGGGGTTTCTCAAAAATAGGGCTACTTTTTTGGGGATCCCCATAATAAGGACTATAGTATATGTTTGGGTCTATATCGGGGTTCCCTTTTCTTGGACCCCTTAAAGGATCCAAGAAAATTCAACCCCCCAAAAATGGCTCCATTACTACATTGGGGAACCTAGGGGATTATTCAGGGGTTCCATTTTTTGGATCCTTTAGGGGGTCTGGGTCAAGAACTGCAAGTTAGCAAGTATGCTACCATGATATGGGTATGCTAGGGTTTCGGCGTTATAATAGTAACCCTAAACCTTAAACGCAAA
The DNA here is from genome assembly GCA_905231905.1 of Symbiodinium pilosum. Lineage (NCBI taxonomy): Eukaryota > Dinophyceae > Suessiales > Symbiodiniaceae > Symbiodinium > Symbiodinium pilosum. The sequence goes on along the minus strand of CAJNIZ010012558.1, from coordinate 157,186 downwards.
ATTTTGACCCCCCCATGAGCCAACTTGAACACCAAGACTTGTCAGGCAATCCGAGTTCAGGGTTTGGGGTTTACGGCTGTTTTCTCTTCGTTTGTGAGTTCTTCTCGATTTGATTTTGCACTAGCGGGGTTACATAAATAAATGTCCTTATATGCCCCTTTAAGCAGACCTAACGTTCCCATTTAATGTTCCGTGTAATTGTCCATTGAGCAGCGGCCAAAACCCCCCAGAAGGAATTTTTATAAACATGAAAGTGATGATTGGTCGCGTCAGCTTTCATGTTGTGCGCGATAGTTCGCGCCAGTAGCATATGAACATTCCCACGGCGATAGTCTTTGCGACAGCAGATTGCTGAGCTTTGCATCTTCGTCAAAAAAAGGTTCCCATTGTGGCCACGTCAATGAAACGAGGTTTAATAGCCTGAAATCAAGCCGCGATAGTTCACGTCAGTACAGTTTATAAAAAATGCATCCGCGTCAGCTATTCCTTGGGCGTGTCAGTATTGCGACTGGCGTCCGCGATGGCACAACAAATAAGAACAAAAGGTTCACAGGGTTTAGGCCACAGCTCACATGTCTAGAAGCCCAACATGGGTTTGTGCTGCTGACCTTGAGCCAAGGTCAAGAGGTCATCGTAGTTTTTGGCATCAAAGAGGAGGTCCAGCACTTTTGAGCTCACAATGAGCGCGTGTACCGAATTGATGGCCCAACCCTTGCCTCGGGCTGAACGCTTCTGCTGGTAGTGCCAAGAGCCAGGAAGGATCAACGCTCAGCAGCACGGCACAAGCTGTGTTTGACGGGACTTTCGATCCTGCCGAGCCCTCAGGCTTGCTAGAGCTTCTCAATGAAAGCAAGTAGGTAAGTAGTGTCGCAATTTGCTGTGCTTTTGAAGGAGCCAGTGAGCTTGTTGCCCCCCTCCAGAACCTACGGAAGGCCACAGCATCCCAAGAAAAAAGCCCCAACATGATCCTCACATAATCCACTAATTACAACCTTTGTAAGCTGCACGCTTGCGCCGCCTGAGGCCAGCCCCTGGTCGCAGCGAGCTATGCTGCGCGTGTGCAGCGAGCTGTCAAGCCCTGAGATGGTTCAGCGTTGAAAGGGGTCAAGCAAATACAGGCACACACACTTGTGCATGTATATGTATGTATGCTTACATGGGTTCAGGGCCTTATGCTGCAGATCCTTGTAGCTTGTGTGCATCAGCAATGAGACTTCGCACTTTTTTCTTTTGCGAGGCTGTGAGAATAGCTTGTGGCTCCTAATGCTGTTCCGGATCCTCTAACATCTTACATGGGAGCGAACCTGAAAACTCAATCTTCCCAACATTTTCAGTCCAAGGCCCAAGCAAGTTCCTGCAGATTCCCAACTACCTCCCCCATGAAGTACCCCTGTTACAATGCCATCGCTGAGGAAGCTGAAGAGTTGCCGCCAAAACTAGGTTGAACCACACCAAAAGCTTCCCGGATTGTGAAGGGCATGCCTGAAAGCCCAAGGTTTGTCACGATCAGCTCGCACCATCTTTTCACAAACCCTAGACTCCCTAGACGCTGAGATGATCTCTACACAAGATTTGCTTCCCAATGCTCCTGTTTGTCTTGAAAATCTGCTTCGCCCCCCCTCAGGCCATCAGAGCTGAACATTCTCAGCTCCAATTGCTGGATCCGGGACTTCCGCAACTCGCCTTTGGGTAACAGCTTCCACTGAACTAGCACAGAGCCATTCTGGAGCTTATAATGAGATACTTTCACCATTCTTCAACTTCAAGATGGTAGTTGTTGCGGAGCATTGCCGTGTTACATCGGTTGTAGTCGCCGCTACCTTTCTTAGAGGTACTGTCCCGCAGAAAACTTCTGCCTGCCAGGTGTGGGCAAGGACGTGCTTAAGAAAGCATCGGGAATCCGTCCCCTCTAATGTGGGTTTGGCATCGGTTCAGAGTCTTTCGGCCAGGTCATGAAACATGGACGCATACGGTTGCAAGGTTTTATGGCGGGGTTGATGTAAGATTCGCGCCTTTTGGAAGGCCTTTCAGGTTTACGTGCCATGTTTTTTTACCACGCGTAGCAACTTGACGGTGTCAGTGTCCTCAAATAAGCCAGAGCCGCACAGTAGAGGCAATCTGATATTGGTCCTGGGGTTCCCAGATTCAGCAAATGCTAATTATTCGCACAGTATAGCTTTCCTGCGAAGAAGCTATACGCATTACCAATTCCGTGACGTAGTCAGATCTCGTCCGTGCTGCAGCCATTTCGGCAAATGCTCTACACGCAGAGGAGGAACTTCCCAGAACCCTATTTTAGCTGTCACTTGCTGAAGAAATGACACTGTAAGCTGTTGTAAGCTTTTTGGGAAGGCAACCTGCTGCTCCCAGGCAATTGGCTCATAAGCCGAGGGCAGAAATTCCCTGTGGATCGCTGCGTACTCAGATGTTTAGTCGTCCCGCGTGGTCATATGCAAGGGAGAATGGATCCCTATAGCAGGCCCCATTCCTTCATTCCCCAGTCACCACGTGTTAGCCAAGCTCTCTTCATGCTGATGACACCGGAACCAAGTTTTGCAAGCCTCATGGGCCAGGGAAGGATCAAGGAGAAGCCTTCCGACGGCCAAGGTTTTTTGGATTTCCACCTCACTCTGAAAGAGTTCTTGGTGAGTTATCCTGCCGCTGCCTCCGCCTTGAGCCCAGTGCGGCAGGCGCCAGCATGGCGCCAGCATGAGTCAAGTCTGGGTCACCTGATTTCGTAAAATCACCACGGAGATGCCTCGCACTGGGCACTCGTAGCTTTCGGTGGGTGCGGAGCGGCGCTGCGGCTCAGGCAATGTGGCTGAACGAGGCCAACAACCTGACGGCAACTGTATTTACTTTCCAGGCACGGTCTCCAAGCCTTGTCGATGACTTGCACGATCCAGTCACGTGTTTGGACTGGAATGATCCAAACAAACAGTTTCAACTCTGTCAGAATTCGACCCCAGCCTGGAATCCAATCCCATTGGAGTATCGTATCCGTACATGCAATGGCCTTTCAGGTCATCCCAACTGATGGGGCCGATGCCACTCTACAAGCGAGGACTCGCTGGCTGAGCTACGCCTGCTGCCCCAGCTGTCAGCGAGTCTCCAAGCCAAATCAGCTTTGCCCGCCTGCTTGTGCAGCTGTAGAGATGCTACTGAGACGACAAGACACGCTTGGTGTTGTTAGTGAACCTCCTGCCAAAATTCTGGGGACCTCCTGCCACATCTTCAGATCGACGGCCTGAATGCGGAAGCCACAGCCACTGCTTCGAATGCTTGGGCATGGGCCTCGATGCAAATGCTCAGCCTGATCTCTGCAAACTGTTCCAGTGGGAGTTGCAATGATTTGGGTGCCACATCTGTCGCTGTCAAATTCTTGTTGCTGCTTGCGCAGGTCATGGGCGTCATGCATGCGACAAAGCCAGCAAACAAAGCGGTAGCAACGGTGAGAGTCAGAATCATGTACTGCACTGAGCATCTAGGCGTATGCATAGATTCTGTCAGCGGCCGGGTTCCTGTTCGCAGAAGCCATGGGAAGCCATCTCTGTTCGCCTCCTGACACGGCCATCGTCAGTGCCGAGACTGTCCATCAATGCCTGTTCCCAATGTATGTCGTCAAGGCGTGCGAGCTAAAATGGTCCGGGGGCCATTGGCCGGCATAAGAATTGGGATTAACTACGGAGTATCAGAACCCATGCAAGTATCAGTGCTAGTACTGAGACTGCGGAAGAACTGGTACTGAGCTTAAGCCTTCGCCACCGTCAAAAGTTTGTGCTGATGCTCTTGGCTTTTGCTTATCTTGCTTCATCAGATTTGGGGGCAAGCTGAGCTGAAGGCAAGCACTCGTCCAACGCTTGCAACATGGATAGTTTGATATTTGGTTTGGGAACCTCCAGAAAAATTCGACCTGCATCATCTTGCATCGCTTGTGTGATGCCTGCATCAACTCCCTGTTTGAATCCAAGCAAAACCTAGATTCCAGGTGTCCGACTTCTGTCGGATGAATGGACCTCCAGAGCCACACCATGTACTGAAGGCTCAGGGATTGCTACACGAGTGGCAACCTGGTCCCTTTGCCCAAGCAGGGACTTACTTTTTTGAATGAGATTTTGCTACCTGCTTTTTCTGGTTTCTTGGGGTTGCCGTTTCGCGAGCCCCCTGAGTGCCCCTGGCAAGAGGCATGTTCGTGATTTTCGTCTCTCACCAGTGGCTAAGCTTCACACATCCGGACCCGCATGGCCAACAAGTTGCGGTGCTTCGCGCCACTCTGCTTGGTGTCATTGATGGCTCGCTCCATGTGGAGCCCGATACTGTTTCCATACCGGCTGGCAAGGCCCTCTCCGCTTCAACTCGCCAGGCAGTTGGAGATGGATACATATTTCTGGATTGGTACGCCATCCCACAGATAACATCGCGTGTGGAGGGGATGAACGAAGAGACGACTAAGACAGACGCTGCATTAGCTGTCCAGAGCATCCCGGCCTATGTGGAGGTGGCAAGCCTTTTTATAGCCCTTGTGCCGGGCCTGTTACATTCAGACACTGGCCTGGTGTGCAACTATGCTTCGTGGCTTTCGAGGGGATGGTGTAACTGGTTTGAACTTTGACCTTCTTTCTTCTTCTTTTTGCAGGTTAATGTTTTCATGTATACTGCTGCCCCTGAAAGATTTCGTCGGGTGTGGTCGGTCACAAGTGCAAAGGTAGGGCGGAATGGTGGTGCCACCTCCTTTCCAATAAGCCAGACACGAGTGTGATCGTGGTGTATTCCTCCAAAGAGGTTGAATTCATGTTCCCTTTGAATTGGCAAGAGAGTACTGTAGCCGAGGGGAACTTCACTGTAGAGGCAGACCGTGCCGTAGTTGTCAAGCTGGGTGAAACGGCCTTAGAAAGCAAGATCAAGTATTTGTCGACTGCGGGACCGCTGAGCCTATACCGTTTCTACTTGGCACAGCGGCCAAAGTTATTGGGCCAAAGTAGCCCGGACTTTGACTTGAACTTGTTCCTGTCCCACTTCCGATTCCCGGAGCTTCATGAGGCAATCCAGGACAACAGCAGCATGAACCCCACGGTTTGTGCAATCTTTGCAAGTGATGCAAAGATACTACGCCTTCTTCTGGAATACAGGGCAGATCCAAATCACCGGCTACAAGGGCTGTCAGACATGGGCTACTTTGATGGTCAGACGTTACTCATGGCAGCAACGAAGTCATGCCAAGACCCAGACATCCTTTCAACACTTATAGAGATGAGGGCAGAGGTCAACGCAAGTACAAGGATCGGTCTCACTTGCGTTGCCCTTGTCCGATCCCCTGGGCAAGTGAAAGTTCTGATGGCGGCCAGGGCAGACCTTCTTTCACCGGGCACGCCCTTTGGCCTAACACCCATAGCAGGCGCTTCCGTTTGGGCTTGTCCAGAGACCATTGCCACCATGCTTGCCGCAAGGTGCGACGCTAACTTCACACCGCTCGGTATAGGGTATGGCCCATTGCATGCCATATGCCTGCAGGCTCGGGCTCGAGGTCGCAGCACCTCAGTCGAGGTGGCAAAGGTCCTCCTTGAAGGTCGTGCGGATGTCAATTCTAAGGCAGAGCCTGCTGGTGTCTTCAAGCTTCTCTGCTTGGGCGCACGGGTTCGTGCTTCCATGGGAGGGTTGGGGTCTTGCTCAATTGTCGTGAAAGCCATGGCAAGTCTTCCGGGCCTAACACCGCTTGGGGCTGCAGCCCTTGTAGGAGATGAACCCCTGGCCAGACTCTTCTGGGAAAGCGGTGCAGATGTAGTTGCCAATGGGAGAGGCGACCTGCCAGAAGACCTGGCGGTCGCAAACGGACATGACCACTTGCTTCCACTGCTTGCCTCGTTTGGAGTGTGATGCAAACGGGTGGAGACGGTCATATGTCTCTAGGTTTGCGGTCTAAGCAGGTTGTATTCAGTTGACCTGATTTGTTGTGTAACCCCATAATCTGGTTGCAGTGTGAATGATTTCCTTGCAGGCAGATTCTCGGAAGGACCCTAAATCCTAAACCACAGTTTTTGTAGGGCCCCTCTTGGCTTCCGTGAAGGTTTCGAAGACTAAATAAGACTTTGAAGAGGGTTAAGAGCCTACAGGGGATGATCGTGCGTTTTGGCTTGCTTCCGAGCCCGGTGCTTGTCCATAATGCCCTTGGCATGTGGAGGTAGACACGCAAGCAGCTGCTAGGCGACATAGTCCTTGCCATGGGGAGCGCGCTTTGTGCTCCGGAAGCGACTGCAGATTGCACGAGTGCCTGTTCCCACTTTATGTCATGAAGGCCTGTGCTCACATGATATCTGGCAATCCCAACACATACAAGTTTGCTGCAGGGCTTGGCAATGGTGCGGCAAGAGTAGCGAGGATTCTTTAGTAGGAAGCCTGGCAGTGAATCCCTACAGACCAAAATATGTTTTAAGGTGATCCATGTGAAGACGTAGCTTGTCTCTGAGCAGTAGCAACGAAACCGATGATGTTTTGACATGCTGCAGAGTGTATAGGTGTCCGACTTCCTCACTATGGAGGGGCAACCTGAAGCCCATGATATGCTGAAGCAGCGTAACCTGCTCCATGAATGGCAAGCCGGGATGTTTGTGATTTTTGTTTCTCATCAGTGGTTGAGTTCTTCGCATCCCGATCCGAGTGGGCGACAAGTTGCCGTGCTTCGTAATGGCTTGCAAGGCATGATCGACGGCTCCCTGGATGTACGCGTAGATTTCATCTCGCGTGGATTCAACGAAAAAGCCATGTCACGACGGACAAGACAAGACATTGCGTCCGGCTTCTTATTCTTTGACTGGTATGCTATTCCACAGATCACAGCGCGAGCGGAGGGCGTGAACGAGGAAGCTACAAAGTCTGACGCTGCACTCGCAGTCCGCAGCATCCCTGCTTACGTTGAGGTCTCAAACCTGTTCATCGCCCTTGTTCCGGAGCAAGTACATGCCGAAACTGGTTTGTCTTGCAACTATGTGTCGTGGCTGTCAAGGGGATGGTGCAGAGCAGAATTATGGTGTCACCTGTTATCTAACAAGCCTGACACAAGTGTTATTGTAATTTATTCCTCGGCAGAAGCGGAGTACATGTTTCCGATGGACTGGCAGCACAATCTCATTGCCGAGGGTGACTTCACAGTGGAGAGTGACCGCTCCACAGTCGTGAAGTTAGGTGACATGGCTGTTATGAGCAAGATCCAGCATTTGTCAGACCATGGTCCTCTCAGTCATCTTCGCTTCTACTTGGCACTTCGACCCCGCCTGCTTGGACTGGAAAGAAAGGATCGCACACTCCAGGAATTTCTGTTGCACTTCAGGTTCAACAGCTTGAGGGAGGCGGCTGAGCACGAAAGCCCGATGAATGGCCTTCTGAGTGCCGTTCTAGCAGGCGACGTGCCCATGATACGCTTACTGGCTGAGAATCGGGCTGACGTGAACCTCAGACTGAAAGGCCTGGGTGAGCTTGGCTACTTTGACACCCAGACAGTCCTAATGGCCGCTGCCAAGTCTCGGCAAGAACCTGAGGTGCTTTCTTCACTGATTGAGCTCAAAGCTGACGTGGAAGCAAGATCCAGGTCCGCTATTGCTTGCGCCTACCTGGTTAGATCTCCAGGGCATGTGAAGGTATTGGCTGATGCTAAAGCAAACCTGGAAGCAAGCTGGGTCTTGAACGGCCCTGCTGGCCTCGCTAGCACGGAGACCGTCGCCGCAATGCTGGAGTTTCGTTGCGACGCCACTTTCGACTTTGAGACCATTGGTGTAAGGTACGGGCCTTTGCACGCCATGGCTCTCTTATCTCGCTCCAACAGGCATGCCATAAACACCGCGCACCTTCTGCTTCAACAACGTGCCAACATAAATGCAAGAGCAAAGCCACAGGGGCCATTCGGCCAACAGTGTCGTGCTTCTCAGCTGAAAGTAGCCATGTTGGGTTACCAAGCTTGTCCTGCACAGACGAGATTTGAGGCGAGCGCTCCGGGCATCACCCCGCTAAGCGTAGCAGCCCTGATGGGAAATGAGGCCTTAGTCAAGGTTTTCTTGGATTTTGGAGCGGAGATGATTGACAACGAGCGCGGCGATTTGCCGGAGGACCTGGCCAGCATGAATGGACATACCCGTTTGCTCCCGATCCTGGCGACTTTCTCAACATGAAGCAGTATGTTGAACCTGGACAACGTTTCTGTCCAGGTGGTTTCACCCACCTGACGACATGCCTGCTAGCTGGTGTCAATGAACGTCGCATGAAGAGTGCAGGCCAAAAGCGTGAACCGCACGAGACATTTTGGATTCTTGACACCAAACATCCCACCGTCCTTGTAACCTCATCATGCCTCCAAAGTCCAATGCCAGCAAAGAAGGAGATGCGCGTGGGAAGGTGCATGCCTAAATGCAGGCCCAGGCCCAGGTTGTGTGTTTCAGTGACAGTGCATCGCATGATTTTCCCTGGAAGCCTGTTGCAGAAAGGTGTACGTCTTGCAGCAGGTGAATCTCTAGTCTGGGAGTCGGGTTTTTGTGTGTTTTTGGGACGTGGGCGAGGACTTTCGTCACGCGGCTGGGGCATGAAGGTTCACCGTAATTGAGAAGATGAGTCTTGAAAGAAACCGCAGCAGGGTATTGTCCTATCCCTTACCCTTAGTTCCATTGAGGTTATTGAGTGGGTGTTATTATCGAGGAAGGGTGTGCCAAATGTTACATGTCGCCCCACTCCGATTGAGCAGCAGCCTTTTTGAATCCACTACACTACAGGCAGGAGAGAGACTGCGTTGCAGCAACATGCAAGTCTAACCTTCGCAAGCAGTGAACACAGCCCGGCAGACCTCCCACGGGTTTACGAACTGCGTCTTCATTATATTTTTGAAGTACATCCTTCAATTTTGGATGCCTTGGCCTGTCACGCCATGGGAAATCATTTCTGCTGCGCTGACGAGACTGGGCTGGAGATGCAGCCTGTGCACGACATGCTTTTCCCTATGTGCGTGGTTAAGGCGCCTGCTTGAGTTTGTGGTGTCACACGTGTGGTCCAGAACTCTTAGTATATACTGAGCTGCCTGAAGCTATCTGAAACCCTTGGCAACCTACCGTGGCGGTACTACCATCAGGGCACCTCAGCAAACTACGAACCATCATTTTGGGGCACTGGGGATCCCTGTTTCATTGAGGTCTTGTTCAAGGGCTCAAGATGCCATCAACATTTCCGGCATGGTAGTACGCAGTCAAGTAGTGCAGTACTCAAGATGCCCTTTGAAGAGGGAACTGGGCCACGGGGAAAGACAGCAGCAACAAAGCTGCTGACATGCTGAGAACAGCAGTGAAGACCATCGTCGCGTCCATTGTCCTCCTCCATGCCCTGACTTAGACATGAAATGACGATGATTGATGTAGCGTAGCAACGTAGTAGACCTGCGTAGACCTTGAGCCGATTCTACGCACCATTTGTGGGCCTTCCCAATGTGCAGAGAGTGGCTGGGTACGCCTGTTCAGGTCTCGCACTTCATGCGGATGGAGGGGTCTCCCGCGGCACATGGTTTTTTGAAGGACGACAGATTTAGAAAGCGTCCCAGCAAACCTTTAGAACAACCCCAGCAGAAATAAACCTGCCCATCCTGGCAGGAGAAGGGCTTGCTGCAGCACTGGCATCCGGGCATGTTTGTTATCTTTGTTTCGCACCAATGGCTTGGGACGTCCCATCCAGACCCACAAGGCAAGCAGTGCACAGTTCTCCGCAGGGCTCTTCGAGGCATCGTGAGTGGAAGCCTTGAGGTGCAGACAGATCCTGCGACATTGATCAATCGCGCGCCGCCTACGCTCTCAGCAGACATCCGCCAACAAATCGCCAACGGCTATCTGTTTTTGGATTGGTTTTCAATACCACAGATTACGGCACGGCTGGCTGGAGTCAATGAAGATGTCACACGGTCGGATGCGGCGCTGGCTGTGCAAAGCATCCCTGCATATGTGGAGGTCTCAAACCTTTTCATTGCATTGGTGCCAGAGCTGACGCACGCCGTGACGGGCGCTCACTGCAACTACGTCTCATGGCTTTCGCGAGGCGGGAGGTGCATTCAAGAAGACACAAAGCTCAACACAAGCAATTTAGTCCATCAATGTTCAAGTAGATTGAGCGGTTTCCGTTCCTTCAAGTCATGAATTACTGAATGCTATGGATGACCTTTGCCATGGTTCAAAGAAGCTCACCAGTTTGTGCAGGGACTATGGTTTGCCTTGTGGTTTGAAGAAGAGATTCACAAGTTGTATGCCAAGCGTTGCCTCATGAATTTCATTCGCTTTGTCTTGATGGCATAGCAAGACGCACCAGCTACAGATGATGTCATTCGTGTCAGAGTTCAGATTTTCAAGCTGAGAGGATGGTGCAGAGCAGAATTGTGGTGCCACGTCCTGTCAAATAAGCTCAACACCAGCCTCGTCGTGATCTACTCTGCGCAAGAGGTCGAGTTCATGTCACCTCTGGACTGGCAGCGCCATACAATTGCAGATGGTAAGTTCACTGTTGAAGCTGACCGGGCAGCTGTTATCAAGCTGGGCGAGGTTGCTGTCCAGAGTAAGATTGAACACTTATCGTTTCAAGGTCCATTAAGCTCATATCGATTCTACCTGGCGATTCGCTCGCAACTGTTAGGACAGGGCAACGTGGCGTGGGATGACGGCGATTTCCTTGAACAGTTTCGGTTTCCTAATCTGGAAGTTGCCGCGAAGGATAGCAGTTGCATGAACGGTCTCATGTGCGCAGTCTTTGCAGGCGATGTGAAGCTTCTACGTCGCTTGGTCCAGCTGAGGGCAGACGTCAACTTCAGACTTCATGGCTTGGGTGATTTCGGGTACTTTGACAGCCAAACGGTGTTGATGGCAGCCGCCAAGTCGCATCAGCCTGCTGAAGTTCTGTCAGCGCTCATTGATCTCCGCGGTGATGTGAATGCACACGCCCGAAACGGAACGAGCCCGGCGTACATGATGCGATCGCCTGAGCAAGTGCAGGTGATTCTAAAGGCGCAGGCTGACCTGCACACTGCGGGCTCTCCCCTGGGGCTGACACCGCTGACAGGAGTAGCTTCCTTCGCGACAACAGAGACAGTCGCGGCCATGCTGGCTGCACGGTGCAACCCAAACCCAGATCTACAAGGCATCGGCTATGGTCCTGTGCATGGCGTTGTTCTGTTTTCTCGAAGCAACAGAAGCTCAGAAGCCACAGCGAGACTGCTTTTGGCCTATGCTGCGGATCCAAACGCTCGGGCTCAGCCACAGAGCACGTACTACTGGATGTGTGCCTTTGCCCGCTCACAGTGTGCTGTCACTGGTTTCGAAGCTTGCCCCATGATCTCACGAGCGTTTGCGAGCCTCCCTGGGCTTACTCCACTTGGTGCTGCCGCTTTTGTTGGCAGTGAGACGATGATCGAGGTCCTTCTCCAGCATGACGCTGTGCCTGCTGCGAATGAGCGCGGGGATTTGCCTGAGGCCTTAGCTTCTGCCAACCAGCACTTCCATCTCATCGATAACCTTGCGCTTTTTTGTGTGTAGCAGCGTAGCACAGCACAGTGTGCTCCTGCTGCCCCGATAGTTTTGATGCACGCGCGATGCGGACCTAGGCCTTCCCTTATCTCGGCAAACCCTTGTTTCAGCAAGACCGGGCCTCCCGACAAGCAGCTTGCACAAGCGTGGATGCGCTGTAGCTACATGTTTCTTGTGTTGTCAAGCCCGCCGTATGTCAATGCTGTTTGGGCTTTAATGGAGGGTATGTTTGTTGGTTCTCGAGGCTTGCAGGCCATGGGCAACTCACTCTGCTGCCTGGATGATGAGAAACGTGACACGCAGTTGGTCCACCCGCTGCTTTTTCCGATGTATGTGGTCAAGGCTTTCCGGCGTAACCTACTTACACTCGTGAAAGAGCTCAGATCATGGTTGTTGTATAACATGGCCCCCTGTCATGGATCTATTCATGGGTCATTTCGGCGCTTGTGCAGATCAGGCCTTAGGCAGAGGCCACCTGTAAGATCAAACTTTTCAATTGGTGACGACAGCTTGCTTTATCTCAGCTCCTCATTGCAAGTTGGCTGAAGGATCCTTCTGTCAACTAGGCCGAAGGAGTAGGAAGCAAGTCCCCAAACATGATGTAGGAGCGAAGACTAAAGAAAAGGCCGTGTAATCGGCCATGCAGACTTTCATGAGCTTAAGCTCACGGGTTAGTCAGTTTGATAGTGTTTTGTCATTACAGGCTTCGCATGTATGGACCTTTGCCACCGCATGCAGGGGACCTGCTTGCAGGGTTGTGCATGTGCAAGGCACGGGCTAGTAACTAGTAACTGGCACCTACGTTTGCACACCTCACGGCCGCTGCCAGGTTTCCAATTTCTTGCAGATGGAGGGGGTTCCAGAGCCGCATGATTGCTTGCGGCAAAAGAGCCAGCTCCACATCTGGCAGCCAGGCATGTTTGTCACCTTCATCTCTCACCAGTGGCTGGGGACAGCACATCCAGACCCCCAGGGCCAGCAGTGCGCCGTCCTTCGAGCAAGCCTGCGAGGCATAATGGACGGAAGTCTTAAAATTGAGGCGGATCCAGTCACCTTGATGAACCAGAGGGTCGTGCCCTTGTCGGCCGATACCCGGGACAAAATTGCCAACGGCTATCTGTTTTTGGATTGGTTTTCAATACCACAGATTACGGCACGGCTGGCTGGAGTCAATGAAGATGTCACACGGTCGGATGCGGCGCTAGCTGTGCAAAGCATCCCTGCATATGTGGAGGTCTCAAACCTTTTCATTGCATTGGTGCCAGAGCTGACGCACGCTGTGACAGGCGCTCACTGCAACTACGTCTCATGGCTTTCGCGAGGAGTGAAATTGATTCAACAAATCAAGATGGGACTCCAAAAGCTAGACCACCTAAGACCTTACCATGAACGGGAAACACCTTACAAATTTTCTAGTTCCCCGTATTCCCCCGTGGCCTTAACAGGATGGTGCAGAGCTGAACTTTGGTGCCATGTACTTTCAAACAAGCTCGACACCAGCCTGGTTTTGGTGTATTCTGCCAAGGAGGCGGAATACATGTTTCCCTTGAACTGGCAGCATAATGCTGTTGCGGACGGTGAGTTTACTGTTGAAGCTGACCGCGCCACGGTCATCAACTTGGGCGAGATCGCTGTGCGCAACAAGATAAAGCATCTGTCCACAGAAAGTCCATGAAGCTCATATCGTTTTTGCCTAGCAAGCCGCTCGCAACTGTTGGGGCAGGGTGACGCAGCGTGGGATGATGAGGATTTCCTTGAACAGTTTCGGTTTTCCAATCTGGAAGTTGCTGCGAAGGATCGCAGTAGCATGAACGGCCTCATGTGCGCAGTCTTTGCAGGCGATGTGAAGCTTCTACGTCGCTTGGTCAAGTTGAGGGCAGATGTGAACTTCGCACTTCATGGACTGGACCACTTTGGATACTTCGACAGTCAGACTGTGTTAATGGCAGCAGCCAAATCATATCAGTCTGCTGAATTGCTGACAGCGCTCATTGATCTCCGCGGTGACGTGAATGCACGCGCTCGAAACGGAGCAAGCACGGCTTTCATGATGCGATCGCCTGAACAAGTTCGCACAATATTGGCGGCCAGGGCAGACCTGCACAGAGGAGGAGGCCCGATGGAACTGTGTCCGCTTACAGGCGTTGCATCCTTCGCGTCTGCTGAGACTGTGGCTGCAATGCTTGCAGCTCGATGTGAGGCGAATCCGCCTCTACGAGGCCTTGGCTATGGCCCCCTCCATGGTATAGCTTTTTTCTCCCGGAGCAACAGGTATGCAACAGAAATCGTGAGCATGTTGATTTCCCACAGGGCAGACATAAACAGTAGAGCTCGGCCACAGAACAGGTTTTTCTGGTTGTGTGCAACAGCCCGAGCAGAATGTGCCCTCACTGGCTTGGAGGCTGCCTCTTTGATGACGCGGGTTTTTGCCAGCATGCCAGGTATTACGCCCTTGGGTATGGCCGCCCTGGTAGGTGCGGAGAGCGTAGCCAACCTGCTTCTCGATCTTGGGGCAGAGCGCTTGGCAAATGATCGAGGCGATTTGCCAGAAGACCTGGCAGCTGCGAATCAGCATCCGAATGTGTTGCAAAGCCTTGCAACATTCAGCACGTAGTGGACGTACTCATGGTGTAGAGTGTAGATGTGTCACCTCTTTGCAGCCTTTGTTTTCGTAGATCACTTTGTACCTTGTAGCGGCGTTGTCCAAACCATGTCTCACGCGAGCTGGCGACATCTTCAAAGAAAGGACCTGCCAGCTTCCATACAGCAAACGTCTAGCAGCAGATGAGCACAGGCAGAACCCTTGCGGGTTGGCTGTCGAACCTCATGCAATACGCTGGCAGCGTAAACTGTAAGTCACTTGAAGAATGAGGGGGTAACTACGGGCCATGGTAGCTTTGCTTCCAGAAGATTGTTGGAGTAGGCAGCTGTTTATGGAGAAAGTGTCTTTGGGCTGCCAACCACTCTCAGCAATTGAAAAAACTGTAACTACCTGTACGGTCGTAATCCAAGACATGTTCAAGACTTTTGCGAAAGTTGTGACCGAGGTCACCTGCCAGGCCATGGGTGAACAGTTGATTTACCAGCTCAGAGGGTTTTTGCCAAGCCATTGAGGGAGCCTACTGAGAAATTGAGATGCAAGCAATGCAGCCATCTGTTTCCAGTGGCATTTTGAGTTTGCTGTTGACTTTTGGCTGGCGGTTGCAGCAACAGTTGGAGCAGGCTTGGGTGGACATGGAAGCTCTCTCGGAAGCTCTCAATAGCGCATGGGAGGCATGCCGGCAGAAGGTTTTGAGGAGGAAGGCCTTCCAAGATCTTCCAAGTTATAGCCTCAAGGGGTAGACAGGGTCCTGAAGGGGCTTCGTGCTTGCGCTCGGATTCGCTACCTGTCCTCGGTGTCTCATGTTAGGAGAGGGATTTGGCAGGGCGGGCTGCCAGCTGTTTGGCTGAAAGGTGCTCATCAATGTCATCTTGGTTGTCTCAGCCGTTGGAATACTCATCACGCTGGATTTGGAGTTGGTGATCGGCCTGCCGGTCCCCAAGATGGATTTGCTTGCGGCAGAAGGCTACGGCTGGCGCGCATGCATATGAAGCCAGGCTCCTCGTGGCGTTTGGAGTGTGCACCTTCATTGTGTTCTTCTTCTTCTGCCTTTGCGGGCTCAGATCCCAGGACGCTGAGATGCGACCCCATCTCTCGTAAGTTGCATTGGTCCATAAGAAGGTGCCGGGAAGCAGCAGTGCGATCTTGCATTGCTGCATGCATGTTCCAGTAGGTGTCGTAAGAGCCACCTGAACCCATTGACATCATCGCTTGCTGGGCCCAGGTGGTCCTTTGGGCCTTGGGAGTTGACGATCATGACGGTTTTCTTGAGCTACGCGGTAGAGCCTGCCTTCCACATTGGCCGGTGCCTGAGGATCTGGAAGGCAACACAAGGTCTGTTCGCCCGTTGCTATGGCCGGTCATGACGGTGATTAGTACATTCAAGATCCTTGCAAGCCTCTCGGGCTGAGAGGCCAATGTCCACACCCATCCAGCATTTGCAAGCGTTTCGTCGCACCCTGGCCCACTTGAAGCTTGGTGGAGGGCCATAGTTCTTGGCAGGCTATGACTTCGTCGTGCCGGGAATGCCGGAAGGAGCTGCCCGAGTGCTTGCAGTTTATTTGTTGATGTTCGGCTCATACGGTGTGTAGCTTAGTACTCTTTGACCTATGCAGAGCTTGGTACAATTGGGGAAAGGTGCTGATAGGATGTGTATAACAATTCACCTTGGCAAAGCCGAGTGCTTTTGGATGCAAGGCGGAAGGAAGCAACCACTATCAGCGGCATCTTCTTAGACGGAGGTCTTTACAAGCTGCTGAATATGCATTACCCCGTAAACTGGGCGAGCCGCATTACAACTGGCTGTTGATAGAAGCGACATGTTGCAGCTTGCTTGGAGAGGCTTGCTTTCCGAGAGCCGCCCTGTGGCCCCAACCGAAGGCTCGTCGTTCACGCGCTCGAGCGTGCCGCCTAGGAATATGATGGAATATGACAATCTTATTATCCTTCTCTTTATGTGGGTTATGCCAAACCACTATGGTTCTGCAGACGTAATTGTCTTTCTCTTCATCTTGGCTAAGTTATTGCTAGTCCTCGTTCGGCCGCTGTCGGGAGGCCTGAGAGCGATTGCAGAAGGTTGGGCCTGCACGAAGCTGCACTACAAAAGATAGCCGAAATAACCTTCAGAAACCAAAGCGAGGCAGAAAGCAAAGCGAGCAGCCAGGACGGATCTTCAGCTGGCGATACAGCAAGCTTGACTGTCATTATTGTCAATGATCATTTCAGCCAGAGCCTGTCTTGCCGACCCGTCCAGTACGTATACTAGACACCCTGGGCGATGTCTCAACGAAAACTGAGCATTGCCAAGAATGCACGGCTTTTTGGCAGATCGTTAGCATCAGCTTTGAAGCTTCACGTGTCTTGTTGGCAGGTTCGGACCCTCCTGCTGGGTGTCTTGACCGCAATGTGTATCCAGTCACATGGTACTGTATGTCACATGCCTGCCAAAGTTGCTCAGCAGAGACGAGCATGACCAGCTACAAATCTTTTAGTGTTGTGCAAGGAGCGCTCACCATCAGCAACCGACATCTAGCCCGCAGGCGCGGGCGATCTTCAGCAGGTTGCATGATCGCCTTTCTAAGTCGAGCGCTTGTTGCCTGCAAATTGTAAGGCTGGAAGACCCGGCGCTGACGGCCTGTCTCAGGCGCGCTTTATATCCGGGCGCCTCATGGAATTCCTTCGAAACCCCTGGCCTGCTTAATGATTGAAACTGCGGTAAGCTCGTTTTCTGCATGACTTCGCAGCTTGCACGTCACCACTTGCTCTGTTTCACAGGCGAGCGACTTGCATCCGAAGGATGATGATACACCGGAGGCAGGGGCTCATATAAAGGCTGCGACGGCTCTAGCAAGGTTGAGATCCCGCACAGGTTTTCCTTGCTCCTAGTGGAAGTGTCCAGGTCAATTGTTCCTGAGACCGGTAGTGTAGAGCAGTGCAGAAGATAGATGTTCTCGGGGTTGTCGCACCAACAGTTGCAAGTAGAACATGCAAGACCACAAGGACTGGCAAATGTGGTAGTTCGCACCTCTACGTACTCAAGAGCACACCACGCATCGCCAAACTGCTCGGCTCCAGAAGCATGGAAGGCCGCGATCCAGCGATCCATCCACTTAGTCGCAAAGAATTTGGTCTCCAACTCTATCAAGCTTATGCTGCCGGCCTCCAAGTTGGCTGCTTTCGCTAGCATTATGTCTTGTCGCCTTTCACTGAGTTTCCTGCAGCTCTGCTACTTCTGTTCACACTGTGCTGTCTAACTGCCTGTCATGGTCATAACATCATCTTTGATAGGATGTGCAATTTTCCCATGACTGCCAGCCCCAAGCTTTGGATGTCTGCCTCCCAGCCCTTGGGGACTTGCTGTCTGAGGTGTGGCATCATGTTGGCACCGAGCCAGCTCCGTCACTCGGAACTCGTGTTATGTTTCCCTCCTGCGGCCACGGGAATCTACTACAAGTAATATTTGTGCAAAACCTGGATGTTATGGAAGGTTCAATTTTAGGTCAGGGTGGGTCTCAATCAGGGAGAGGGGGTCCATTCCATACTAGCAGCCAAACGTTTCTGCACGTTTCCGCAAATTTGCTCCATCATGAGTCTGAACACCTGCAAGTGCCAGGGTATGCAGGTGGTGCAAAAGACCCTGCATGCCAGGTATTTTTTCCCGCTTGGGTGCGATTTCCATCCTGCTGCCTGTGCTGTGTCTTCCGAAGGGCCCTCAGCACACAAGGACGGCATCGTCTGGGCATTTGGCCAGCTGCCAGTATAGCACGTAGCTTGACACAGGTACACATGCTGATCACTGTTCCTTCAGATGCATCCTAGCCTAGCTGTGATGCAGAAGCAGCCGCTGCAATTGGTCTTGAGATGGGTTGTAGTCGACCATGAGCTTCGCTATTCTCAGCTCCAACTTGAAAGACTTTGCCACCGGTGGTGGCAGCACTGCCTCACTGGAGTTCGGGGCGTGTCCACAGGATGCTGACGGGTGGAGCACAAATCCTTTGGTGCTCATTTTGCTAGTGCCGTTAAGGTAACTTAAGTCAAGTTCCTTAACAACAACCCAGTTTGAGGTCCGTGTTGGCAGTATACCCGGCTCTGATCCTTGCCTCGGGACGCACGCGGCGCGAGCCCGACCTTGTCCTCATGGGCAAGGCTGGCTGTCAAGTTGTCGATTTCATTGATTTTGTCCTAATAGAAGGGACCCCATATATACATATACATATGTATAGATAGACCGAAATATACTCTACTCACTCTAGTCCTTATTATTTTGGGATTTCCAGAAAGCATTGTGGAAAGTTACTATCCTGATCGGGCTGCCTCTCCTTTGTTTACCAGATTTGCACGCTCTCCAGTCAGCAAATGTCGTGTAAGATTTGCATGGCGTAGGTGTTCTTGGAAAAGGCATCCTGGCTGTGGTCGGCCGCCTAGCTTTGTGTCATCCTTTTGCGAGGTGATGCGTCACAAGTGTTGCTGTTGCCAAGGACCTGATGCTTTCGTGATTTGTTTGAATTGAAGCGTTGATTATTCACGGATCCCTAGCCACCTTCATCGACCAGCTAGCGACGTTGCGAATGAAGTTGCCGGGTCAGACCTGCCTTTATTACAAGTATGCAGTTGTTGGCATTGCCAAGTGTATTTCTAGTTTCACCACTGCTACAGCGCGGGCCTGCGTGACGCATCCCGCTCAAAGGCCTCTAGTGGAGCAGCGAATCGAAAGTCCGTCATCTCTCCTATGTAGAGTGCATATGTGCTGGAGAGCCCAGCCTAGGGATGTTCCTGGGAGAGATGCAACCTGCAGTTTCACGAAGACTGCCTGCGAAACAGGCAACGAACGGTTTCATCAAAATGGCGCAGCAAGGCAGACTGGATGACCACCACGCGTTTTGTCGTTTGGGACATGTCACGGACTTACGCGTGGTACTACTTGAAGACTTGAGTGGTGAGTCCGTGAAAATTCATGTGTGCAAGCTTACGCTGCTCTCAAATTCGTTCCACCCTTTGCTGATGAGTGCATTGCCGCAGAGCGCTGCCTGTTGCGCATATCCTTGGCTCAAGCTAACACGCGGCAGCCGCCTCTAACCTGCGCTCTTCTGCGTTTCTTTGTGCAGGGCTCATTGCTCCAAGTGATTTGATTTGTGACGGTGTGGTTCTTTCGCTTGTCCCCTCCTTCTGAATTCTGTACCACTGTATCTCCTATGACACGGAGTGGGTTAGCACGGCGCGCAGCTTAGGTGCACAAACATGGCGCGGAGCCCAGGATTGACGTCTTGTAGGATGTGCTGTGAGATAAAATGCTTGCGGCCAGAGTTGGGGCCAATGGCGATTTCTCAGCCCTTGCCATGCCAGGCCCCTTCCAAGCGTCCTGCAGCTTCTTCCATCGGTGCAGCGGCAAAGAAGGCTAAGGTGGCGCTCGGATTCGGCAGTGCATCCTGGTTTTCCTGCAGCCTCCTTTGTGCCATGACCAAAAATGTAGCAAGGGGTGATGCCAAATGCAGCCTCGGGACAATTTGAGCCTGGAGCATGCAGGGACCTGCTGTGGGCAAGATCTGCAAGGACCAAAGCGCCGCTGCCGGTGACGGCATTGTTGCTGAGAGATATTGATAGGTGTAATCTTAGCCGTAACCTTTCCCGACAAGACATACAAGACTCGACCCGGAAGTAGGCATGCGCAGGCATGAACCAATCTTCTCTAAAACCCTGTGCCCTTCACTCGGTAGGAGATAGCTTCTGCGCTGAAGTCCAGCAGCTACCCGCCGAGCGTCATTGCGATGCTAAGCTAAGATCTCAGCTTGTGGGCAAGCATTAGTGATTCATCTGGTCGTTTGAAGACGGCCGCTTTTGTCTTGTCTGCGAAGTGTGGAATGGCAAGCGCATGTCGCTTTAACAATCGGACATGCGGCCTGTGAAGGTTGAAGGTTTTCGAGCCTGCTCGTGGAACACTGCAGCAATTTTGCCCTTTGCACGGTGTCGCGCTGGGGAAGGGGAAGGGTGATCAGTTGGGCGCATCAACCCGGACTAGCCTGGGAGCTGAAAATTAGCCACTCTGTAGAAGGTGCTGGGTCTCATTCCCGCGCGTAGTGAACTCTGGTGCTCGTGTTCGGAAATTTCCGTTAGACCAACCGGCCTGTGGCCGTGAGAGCCATGGGCAATGCGCTGCTGGGCAATCAGTGCTACCCATCTGTTGGAGTTGCAAACCCGCAGCCAGTCCACGAGCGACAGTTCCCAATGTATGTGGTGAAGGCTCGCATGCCAATTGTGAAAAGCCACAGAGGCACCAAAGCAAACTTTGCAGAGTAGCGAGGGCATTCCTAGAGATGCAGTGGGTTGAGGGGCTGCTTTGCAAGTTGTGCAGCTAAGCTCGCTGCAGGTTTCCGACTTCCTAAAAATGGAAGGCGCTCCCATGCCTCATCGAGTGCTTGAGCAGCAGGGCTTGCTCTATCAGTGGTATCCAGGCTACTGGGGTGGTAGAAAGTCGGGAATGCAGCACCTTCCCTCAGCGGCCTGGTGGATCTCGATCAGCTGCGAACCTACTAACCAGCCACCCCAAAAAATCTTCTGATGAACCCATGCCCTCACAAGCCTTTTTTTGGACATCCTCCCAAGAGTAAGGACGAGGGACTAGGAAAGAGAGATTCCCCTGCAGGAATGTTCATAATTTTCGTGTCTCACCAGTGGCTTGGGGCCTCGCATCCAGACCCGCGAGGGCAGCAGTTGGCTGTTCTCCGCAGCAGCTTGCGTGGCATCATTGACGGGTCCCTGCACATCGAAGGGGACCTCATTTCATTGATCAAGGGAAGGCCGAGACTGCAGCTTCCCCCCACGACAAGGAAAGATGTCCAAGACGGGTTTATCTTCCTGGATTGGTTTGCCATTCCACAAATAACAGCAAGACATGAAGGAGTGAATGAAGATGTGATGCGATCTCATGCTGCCCTTGCTGTCCAAAGCATTCCGGCGTATGTGGAAGTGTCAAACCTGTTTGTGGCCCTCGTGCCAGACGTGCAGCACACCACGCGAGGCACACGCTGCAATTATTCGTCGTGGTTATCCCGCGGATGGTGCAGAGCAGAATTATTTTGTCACCTGCTCTCCAACAAGCCAGACACCAGCGTTATTGTCATACATTCCGCAGTTGAGGCTGAGTTTATGTTTCCATTGGACTGGCAGCATAATACCATTTCCGCTGGAGAATTTACAGTCGAAAGTGACCGGGCCGTTGTTGTCAAGCTGGGTGAGGTGGCTGTGGACAACAAGATACGGCACCTGTCAGTAGAAGGCCCCGTAAGCCTTTACCGTTTCTTGGATAGTCCTGAAGAAGCTTTTGGAGTTCATTCTGCTATGAAAGGTTCCAGGGCTGGGTGACTTGCAGCTCGGAAATTAGCGCGGACAGTTAGGACAATTCAGCTGAACCAGCATCTGAACCCATTCGACATGAGCCCGCTGAAGAGTGCATTGAGGTGGTATCCGCTTAGTTGACACCTGCTTAGTTACCCGAACCAGTTGGAGTTGGAGCGATCCAACTTGCAGACATGGACAGGCTCATGGATGACTTGAATTCTTCCCTGCTCTAAATGGTAGTTTCCAAAAATAGGGGGACCCCATTATAGACCCCAAATCCTTTAATCCTTAGTATTACTGCCCCCACCCTGTGACAGTCTATATTAGGGGTCATATTAAGGGCTATGTATAACTATATTATAAATATGATGCAACTGTAACAGAGTGGGGGCAGTACCCAAATTCAATGACAATCAGGTTTCTATGTGGCATACCGCGCCAAGCTCCTGGGTCGGCCAAGCCTGCCCTGGGACCTGGTTGCTGGGTTGCTCTAGCACCTTTCTATACTAGATTTTAAAAACTGATATATTAGAATATTACTATATTATGCTATGGTGTGTAGGGAATGGGGAGGATAGCATTAGCATTAGTCATTAACCCTCCAGTACTGACAGCACTGACTAAGCTGCTCCTGTCATCCGTGCCAAGCAACAGCCACTTTCTGCGCACTTTTCGCCTTGCACTAGTCAACATACTGGCAAGGGTCTCTTCAAACATGGCTGAAAGAACAACCCAGGTGGGTTTCTTGGAGAATTTCTGCTTCCCTAGCTTCCAAGATGCTCTTTTGGACTCATCTGTCAATGGGGCCTTATGTGCCGTGCTAGCAGGGGATACCCACATGCTGGCCCGGCTCATACGTCGCAAGGCGGACGTTAACTACAGAGTCTGGGCTGCTGTCTGGGAATGTCCCTGAAGTAGTCATTGTCATAGAAGACAATAATATGAGTTTTGCCTATAGGCTCTAGATCCAGGTCATGGTAACTTGCTTTAGGTCCCTTAACGGCAACCCAGGAGTTTCTGGTCTCAGTGACCTGGGCTTCTACGATAGTCAGACATTGCTCCTGGTTGCTGCCAAGTCTCATCAGCAGGCAGACGTCCTCAAAACTCTGCTCGAGCTTCGGGCGGACGTGAATGCACGAGACCGTAGCGGGCTGAACTGCGCCTTCTACGTTCGGTCCGCACAGCAAGTGAAGGTCTTGGTTGAGGCCAAGGCTGACCTCCACTCCACTTGCCTTCCGCTGGGCTTAGCACCGCTGACTGGAGCTGCTTCTTCCGCAGACACTGACACGGTTGCTGCCATGCTTGAAGCTCATTGTGATCCTAATCCTGAGCCCTTTGGTGTTGGCTACGGTCCGTTACATGGTGTTGCGGGCTTCTCTCGGCACAACTACCGGCATTCAGGCAACACGGCTCGATTACTCCTCACAAGCCGCGCGGACATAAACATGCGCGCATGCCCGACGGGCAAATATCGGCTTCTGGCTCTCGCAGCTCGTGCCCATGCCGGCCTTATAGGCTTTGGTTCCGGCTCGGTTGCGGCCAAGCGAGTGACATGCCTACCTGGCATCACGCCGCTGGGTGCTGCAGCGATGGTCGGAGATGGGGAGTTGGTAGAACTTTTTTTAGACTTTGGTGCCCAATTGCTTGCGAACGATCGTGGGGATCTGCCAGAAGACCTGGCGGCAAGCAACGGGCAAGACCACCTGCTTCCGCTTCTTACAGCATTTTCCGTTTGACCGTGTACAGCCCTTTGGAGCTGAAAAATGCCGCCTATGCTTCAGACTTTGGGTCCTCATGTGCTCCCCCTCAGCTAGCAGGACCCCAGACAGGGTCGCCCTGCAGACCACAAATGCATTTGGGATATGTCCCTTATTGTGTTAGAGGCCGGGCCCTCATGAATGAAGCGCATAAGCATGACCCAAACCTACGCAGTTAAAATGATTTCCATAACATTTGCACAGAGGAACAGATCTGGGCATGTTTCGGTGCGTTCCCGTCTTCAGGCTGTAGTTCTTCGAAGAGCTTATGTAACATAGGCTCATTCGCTCCCCAAGCACATCCACCCTCCACACTGCACAGCGGATGCAGCTCCAGTAAGGCCAGAGCATGCAGCTGTGCCGCGGCCACAGCACTGATCAGAGGTCCCAGGCTTGATTGTGCGTTATGCAAGGATATGGACGATTTCTGGAATACGTGTTTTCTGTGTGCCGATGCTAATGTGGTACAAATTCATGTCGAGCCACTGCGTGCCTAGATTCTACATGGGAGCAAGAAGCGACCAAGCCAGGATTTTTTAAAAAGATTGTTTGATTTCAAGGCCGGCTCCCAAACTTGCCCCGAAAGCCAGGAGTTTTTTTCAGGTTTTTTGATTTCAAAGCGGGCTCCTAAACTTGCCCCGTAGCAGTGGAATGGTTGGATCCAACCGAGGTTTGAGCGACACGAAGGAGGAGAGGCACGATTTCCAGGCCAGAGGAGCTCACAGTTCGACGCTTGAGCGATCTTCAGCGGCAGACCCTATTCCTTATCCGAATACACACGAGCACCCACATCTGAGCAGACATCCAACGCTGCTAACCCATTAGATCATATTAGATCCGTCTTCACAAATGCGGGCAGCAGGTCCGTGTGGTGGCGATGGCTGGGGAAGTCCTCGCTTCTGTGCAGGCCGAACCTGAGTGATTGATGCCCCTAGGGCAACTGTAGCAGAACAATTACATCCTTACGAGATCTTAGCAATCAGAGTCGAGGGGCTTACGTAGACCTCATGCAGATATCTCACGGTCTGTGCGAAAAAACAGGCGGATCTGGAGTCCAAGATCTCTGCTGCTGAGGCAAGGACATGCACGGGCACTGGTGGCATGGCTTCTGAGATGTGCACGGCCAGCAGAGTTTGCAGAGTCCGCTGTCATCCAGATGAACTGAGGGAAAGCTTGGGTCCGCAGACTCGGAGAAGACCAAGCGAGAGGCGCAGCAGAATCTGGCACGATCTTGGTTTTCAAGCTGCATGCTTCATTGGTTTTGGCATGTTTTGGCAAGCTGTGGAGCTTATGCGCGCGTTTCATGAATTTGGATCTGTCGCCGCAGGCCGCCGTCGAGGCGCGCATGCCTACGAAAGCCAGAGTTTGTTTGGATTTTAGTTGAAGATCTTCTAGTTGTAACTTGCTGCCCGGCAGCAGACTTTGCCATGTTCAGAGCAGGCAAACCATTGCAGTTTGAGCTTCGCCAAGACGGCCACAAGATCCCCCAAGCTGCTCCGCATGCCGTTGCAGTACAGATCCAATGTGCGCTTTACTTGAAGCTACCGTGCTGTGCTCTGCGAGTAACAGTTTTCTGGCAAGCGCCTTACTTTGGTTTACCGGTCCGTCGAGTTGGCAGGAGACCAAGAAGGCTGCTGAGGAGAAGGCCGCACTCATGGCGACGGCCAAGAAGGACAATCTCCTGCGCCGCCGCTACATCTTTGTGGAGTTTCCTTTCGTCACTTCTCGCTAGTTTTCGCACCTATAAAACTCTTTTGCGTTTTTTTTTGGGGTGCTGCTTGCGGATTGTACTGATGCTGCCGTATGCTTGTTATCGTGATTTGCTTCCTGGATTCTGTCAGTGCTCCTCTCCACCATGGGGAGAAAGAGTTCATAACACATGCAGATGCACTGGATTCTTGCTTGCTCATGTGTGCTCTGCGTTAGGTGTCAAAAGCCCGAATCTACACAAGCCAAGTCAGCTCGGGGAAGCACTGCGCAAGGGCCAGTAGAATTGAACCAACCCCATGCGTTTGCTTGGCGTACGTGGCCCCTACAGGTCAAATGCGCTCCTAGGTCTTTGTCATGGCGGCTCCTGGTTGGGGTAGGGTACCCACTTGTTTCCAAAACACGAAAGGGAAAGCTGGCTTACCATAGCAGCTTCCAGTCCATCAGGAGGCCGAAGCAGCTGCGGCCGAGCTGAAGACTTCAACCGAGGCAGAGCTTAGCCTAAAGAACAGAGGGGAGGTCTATCTTATCTTCGAACATCCCCATCCTGACTTCTTTGTGGTTTGCTGGCAGCAACAGTTTTGAGCATTTATCAGCAATGTAATTTAACGTCTAACGCGAGACCGCCTCGACAAAGGCTGTTGAGGGGTGATAGGACAGAGCAGTCAGCAGCTCTCACCGTCCACCCCCCCACCCTCTCCTGCCCCCCTCCCCCACTCTCTCCCCCTCCTGGCCCCCCCCTCCCCCGCGGAAACCATTTAAAAACCACAAAAAACGGAGCCTATCCCCGCCCCATCGTGCACACTGGGAGGGGGTATAGGGGGTGGGTTGGATCTAAACGCCCCAGGCCTCCGGCCTCGGCGGATTCGAAAATGTTGTGCCAGCCTGCATACATAACAACTGTACATTCCAAGCGCTACTGTTGGGGTGTCGGGGCGGCTTGTGGCATGCCAAACAGACTTTGAGGGTTTGGCGCAGCAAGGAAACTCTGGGGTTGAGCAGTTGTGGATGATATCCTGCGGTTAGGCAATGCAAACTTTGGGGCACTGCACTACTGGGATACTCTGCGGTTACTCTGTCGATCGGCTGCAAACAGCCGTGCGGTTGCGCGCTGCTGGGGCATGCCAGAGATACTCGGTAGTTGGATGCTCCGCGGTTGGGCACCGCACTGATGGCGAGTGGAAGATAGACGTCTTCAAATCTAACAACCCCACTGTGCGGGTGGGATCGAGTGTGCCAATCTCTGTGAGACGGATCCTAACGTCTTGAGAAGCGCCAGCCCCAAGTTGCGGAAATGTCCAATGATATGATCTAGCAGATAACTTGCTCTGCTTGCGTGGGCTTTTTGATTTGTGATGGTTCTGACACCTTGTATCAAGATATATCAAGATATTGAGTTTCCGCAGACAGCCTAGGCAGTTACCCAAACCGAACCAAAGGAAGCTCACGGCAAAATGCTGTAGCACCCATGTTCCAATTCACAAAGTTGAGTTGATAGACAGCGGCTGACGTGGAAGCGAATCCGAGACCATCTGACTTGACATGACCACGGCCCCCAACCCACAGGCTGTCAAGACTGCCGAACATGAGCAAAAGGCGCGGTCGAAGAGAGCAGGGTAGGGGTGACTCTATCTCTGTGAGCACGGCTGTAAGAAGATCATAGATGAATTGTTTCAGAGTATCCCTGTAGCTCCTGACACAGCCCTCAGACAAACTTGGTCGCAAAACGGTTTCCTCCCGTTGCTACGTTTCCCACCAATTTGGCAAAGCCACGGCAGTGGCAATCAGGATGGCGACGCCAAGCTTACAGAAGCAGAGGCCAAGAAAGAGAAATTGCAGTGATGACCTCATTTGCCAACGGTGCAGTGCACAGTGAGCGTGCTGTGGGGTCAATTTTTCAATCCCCGCGGTCAGAGTGCTAGAGAGAGTCATGCCTACTCCATGACACGACGACTTGTGTCAGGGCTTCAAAGCAATGAGTCGCGCTTACGACTGCCATGGCTCTTGCATGACCTTAATCCTTTTGTCATTGTTAGTAAGAAAACATGAATCCAATTTCCCCACTGAAAGTGCCATTGCTCGGTATACGAGTGTCAGCTTTCTTCTGAGAAGTTGAGAAATGCCAAGGACGTTCATCGATACGGCATTCATTCCGTGCAAGGCTGCGGGTGTATGCAGGGAGATTAGGCGTCGTTGTAGTGGCCTCGCACTGCAAGTGCATTTCCCAGTCTATTGCATCTCCCACAGGAACCCATCCCAAACTCCAACCAGCAAAGCAGTGCAGCCGGAGTCTGCACAATTATTCAAACAGGTTCCTTGTCCAAACATGCCAGAATGGGGTTTCAAGGTGAGTAGTATTGTATTCTGGGATACTCTAGACCCAATATGGAGTGAGATCATATCCTTCCTTTACCACCAAAAAACCCACTCAGATGGGTTCTGACTGGGGTTGCAAGCTCGGGCTGCCTGGGCTTGTCGTGCCAGGACGGCACTGCGGATGATTCGGCAAAAGCCAAGGCCAGGAGAAGGGCTAGAGTCTGCAAAAGTTGTTCCCGAAGAACTCAGCAAGTTTCACGTATGCACCTTGTGTCACCTTGCTGGGTTCGAAGCACCTAGGCAGAGAAGTACGCAGGTCTGACTACGGTGCATCTACTACATGTTATATTGATGGTTTTTGGTGTCTGGAAAACGCAGAAAATAAGAAACGTAGCTCCCTACATTTCTTATGTTGATGGTTTTGGAGGCCGGTAAAACACCCAAATACGAACCATAGCCCTACGCTTCTCATTTTAAGTGGTTTTGAGGTTGGAAAATCCCGAATCTGAGTAGGCGCAGAGCTGGGGGCTTAGGGCGGGAACAAGGCCTGAAACCATCCAAAATAAGAAACGTCGCCCTTACATTTCTCATTTTAGTGGCTTTTGGGGCTCGGCAAACATCAAAAAAAGATAAAAGACCTAGCCCCATACTTTTTATTTTGGTGGTTTGGGGGTGGGTTTAGGGGTAGGTGAACCCCTCCCAGAAAAAAAATTAGCCCCCTACATTTCTTATTGTGTTGGTTTGGAGAGCTGGGAAACCCCCTAAACTAAGAAACGTCGCCCCCCGCGGTTCTTATTTTAGGGTTTTTGGGGCTGTGAAAACACCTAAAATAAGAAACGTAGCCCC
>CAJNIZ010012558.1:105774-120282 GCA_905231905.1 Symbiodinium pilosum | reverse complement strand
TTCTGCCTTGCTAGCTGGTTTGTTTCACTGTGCAGAAGGGGCCTTGATGAGGGTATCAAACGCATATTCTTCATCACTAGGCCATCCCAGCCCTTGCCCTGTTGTTTCCACAGAGAGCGTTGCCCCTCTCCTCTCCAGATGTGCATGCTCCCAATCGCAACGGCGCGGCTGCGCGCTATCCCTGGACTTTCAAAGCATAACTGCTTCCACATAAGGCCAAGTCATTCTACAGTTGGCATCAGGACGCCGAGGCAGCCGCAGCAGAGCTGAAGACTGCTGCAGAGGCTGCCACAGAGCCTTTTGGAGTCGTTTTTCCTTGAGTTTTTTCTGAAAGACTCTGCAGGCCGTCAAAACTGCAGAGCATGAGCAGAAGGCACGGCACAGTCAGTGCGAGCAGCGCGGAGGTTCAAGAGCAGCCCTCAACAATTTGAAGTTGGACTTTGAAGGTTTGGAAGTTGCAGTCTCGTCTCCAAAGCTGAGGGTCAGCGGTGCCAACGCAGAAATCCAACAAGCCATGACAGTCGTGCTCATGACATCCGTAAACATTAGCAGCTCCGACACATGTGCTACAAGAGTGTAGCTGTTGAAAAGCCTTATGCTTCACTCCATGACTGGCTGGATATAATTACTGCAAATATTCCTGCAGCCTGACACCCTAAACGGCTGCTAGCAACCAGACGATGAAGTGCCATGCTGGCCCCTTTTTTGACCACACCCACCCCTGCATAATTTCTCTTCTTGTTCAGGACGTGTTTGGACGTTGTGGCAGGCAGCGCGCTATTCCAAAACCAGACGCAACGTGGGAGGAAAATTTGCAGCTAGGACACCCCACCACCATTCGGCAAGCTAAACGAGTCGCGGAGCTCTCGCAACCAAAACGTTAGAGGTTAGAATCGCAACCAAAACGCTAGAGGTTAAAACGTTGATATTTTTAAGTTTTCACAAAACCCTGCATGATCTCTGTGCCCCAAGCAGGATGGTGACGCAAAGCTTACAGAGGCGGAGGCCAAGAAGGAGAAGCTGCAGTGTTGCCCTTGGCTGTGCTCCTAGGACTCAGAGCTTCAAGGATATGAGTTCTAAAAGCTCAGGCTTGGGTCCTGTTTTATGCAAGGAAAACGCAATAGAGGAGGGTGCTATGTGGATGCTTGCCTCAGGAATCTGATGAAGAATGCATGCTATACAACGCTCCGAAGTTGGGAGTCTCGGACGGTCGCCGTCATGGTCACCGTCATGACCTGGGCACGTGAGGCACATGGACTGTATGTCCCCATGCGTCATTAAGATCATGCCGGCATGATTGCAGCCACACACTAAATGTATTCCAATGACACGCATGTAATGTGATCCGGGTCGCTCTTGCTGGGGAAGTTTCGGCAGTGTGAGATCCACGGTATCCTTTTGAATTGTATGGGCTGTGGTTATGGCAGCTTGAATTGGACGACGGACAGGATTGATACCGCTTTCTCTTTTTCTGTCTCTCTCTGACTCTCTCTCTCTCTCTCCCCTTCTCCCTCCCCCAGTCCATAAATGGCCACAGCAATGTTGATGCGCCTGATTTTCGGTGTTCCAATACAGCCTGCGAACAGGCAGCAGTCATTTTTGTTCACAATCGGGCATCGTTGGTTCTTCAGGACTTGCTCGTGCTTCGGCTATTAAAAAGAGGTAGGGGGTTGCAATGCCCGGTGCTCATTTCTTTTGTGGGTACTTCCCCATCTCAGACGTGTGGTTGCCAAGGACGATCATCGACTCAGCGTTCGCTCCGTGCAAGGCGGTGGTCCTTCAGGGAGATGAAGTTATTTGGGATCCTGATTTGAAGCTTTGGGCTCTCGACGTCATGGTTCCAATTGTGGTTGGGCAAGGGGGCGCAGGCCCTAGACAGAGACTTCAAGGTTTCCTGAGTTAGGGCAACTCAAATCAAACCGGAACACTTTTCATGATAAGAGAAGTCTCAGAAGCAGCCTAGCCAGCTGTCGTCGTTACGGTCGAGGGCGGACAATTTCGTTACAGATTCTGCCATGGTCCAGCTCTCTGAGGGGAATGTCGCGCTAGGACGGCACCGCGGATGCTTCGACGAAAGCGAAGGCCAAGTTGCAAGTCCACGAGAGGCTCTCGAAATAGTTGCCTGTACAGTATTCTACCCTGCTTGGGAAACTCAAAGGACTTTGTGTTCAAAGTGTTTGGAGGTGCATCAAGCCTCTAGATGACATCCAAAGAAGGCTGCCGTCAATGCTTCTACTGGCAGGCCATTCAGGAGATGAAGAAGCTCGGCCGAAGCGAAGGTCAGGGGATACCAGTGGCACGTGCATCATTTCAGAGTTGGCATCTGCTGGGTTGAGGACTTGTAGACATTGTAGACCTTGAATAATCTGCGGGCTTACGGCTGCAGCGTTTTGCGCTGGGAGGGTTCGACACCGCGCTGCTGACCTCTATGCCTAGTGCCCTGGAGAAGGAGCTTGACAGCTGCCGTAGGTTGGGAAGCAGGATATTCAAGATGCGTTTGCGATGTTTCTGATGACTGGCTTCTGCAAGTGCTAAAGTTGGAACATGTTTGAAGCGAAGTGTCGCCGGCAGTGTTCTGAGAGGAGCCAACGGCACGAGGCACCTTTGACGACGTGGTTTTAAAGCAGGCCAGTGCCGCTGTAAAGGATGCCTTATGTGCAGGTTCGTGCTAGGCTTACTTGTAGGAGGTTTCACAGTTCAACTGGTGTAGAGTGGCGCAAGCAGGCCTTGACTAATGTATCATCATGTGATAATAAAGATTGTCACCATATCCCACGTAGGCCCTAATTTCAAAGTTACAGCGGTTATCCGCTGCTTCTGACGTTCATGGAAGGTCGTGGAAGGCGCTTCGAGGGGCTTCATTTAGCAAGATGGTAACCGTCGTGCTCCGTGACAACTTTACCCATGCCACTGGTCTAACAGGGTCTTTGGGAATCGACTCGCAAACATCGTCACTAACAACATTTGACAGAAAGTGCGGTGCTGCTTGATTGATGAATCTTGCAGCCAAGCAAAGTGCACCTAACTCGAAACCTGCAAATGCACGAGGCAGCCAGCACACTTTCAGACTCTGGAGGTGTCTTGTCATTTGCGTCCACCACCTGGATCTACTTGTGACATACACTGGCCACAACAAATTGGCTGCAGAGGTGGACGACGAGTTGAAGAAAAGGCCACATGAGCGCATGAGTAAGACTTGTGGGCGGTGAGAGCATTCCTCATGCATGAGGTTTTAGTCAGTTTAAGCGATACTGTCGTTCATGGAGAGGAGAGGAATAGTCCGAGTGCTCGTGGAAGCATGGAAGGATCGAGCAGCTCAACGAGACCTTGGCTGGAGGCGCTCCTGAGCGGGAGGCTCGCGCGCAGAAGGCGCCTTGTGGCAGCTCACTTGGTGCACCCTGACTATGGTCATAAGAAGATTACGACAACCAGGCTAAGACCATCAAATTGCTGATGATTCTAGCTCTGCCTTTAATGGGTGGCATGGACTGGAAGGTTTCCGCTGCAGCGGCACAGCTGGAGGCGGCAAAGGTCAAGGAGCCGGGTGAGCTTCCTTTTCTTGGGCACCTGCATTGCCCTGCGCCTGCATTTGCCTTGGGCTACATTCCACATCATTCCGCCATGCAAGAAAGTAGCGTTTTACTGGTGAGAGACCTTTTTTGGCATGGCTCCACTGCAGAGATGCCTCCTTTGTCCCTGACATGAAGGGTAGCAGTCGATCTGTGACCGTGAATCGCCGGGGGAGAGCTTTGAAGACTGCGAGGATCTTGCTGCCAAGGATGCAGCAAAGGCAGGCAACAGCTGGTCTCAGCAGCATGTGTTTGGACCCATGCGCTTGGTCCAGTCAGACTGGCTCACCCCTGCAGAGCCAATTAGCTCAGCCCTAGCTTGGCCTGGGAAAATTCAAGCTGTAGTAACCTGAACTGAGCTGCCTTGATGGCAAGCCTGACATCTTTCAAGCCTGTGCTGCTCCGAAGGCCGCCACAGAGGCATCGAAGGCTGCGGTGGCAGCCGAGAAGGCTGCAGCGAAGGAGCTGAAGGTCCTTGAGCTGAAGCGTAGAATCGTCGTGCTCTGGTGGTCAACTGGTCCTGTCTCAAAGCCCAAGAATGGCTCACAGATCCTTCGCCTTGCATACAAGGGCTGCCGGGCAGCTGATCCCCATGCACTCTTTACTGCCACTTCCAGCACATGCATTCGGGAGTTTACCCAAACCATGGCTACAAACGCATCTCGTGTCCAATGTCTACAGGTCCCAAAGTCCTGAGAAGTACCCCTGTTTAATAGCTCAAAAAGCGCATAAGATCCTGCAAGGCTTTCTTCCCAGAGATGAAAGCCACTGCCTCCGAGCTCAAGGACTTGAAGGCTGAGGGGCGGCCTGTTGTTGTTGTTGTTGTTGTTGTTGTTGTGAGAAGATGAACCAGTCAGGGTCTTGCAGACAGACTTAGCAGGCACCGGCATAGTTTCACAGGATGGGGAAGGCCAGCAGCAAAACAGAAAGCAAGTATCAGTAGAAGAAGTTGGGTGGCAGAGCTTTCGGTGCCAGGAAACCCTGGAAGACTTCAAGACTGGAGTTTCCTGGTCTGCAGGGGGACACCTGGGTAATCGGAAGGCAGCCATGGCTGGCGATCTAAGCCTGCAATGATCGTCTGGCACGATTCCATACAGCTCGACAAGGCTGAACATTTGGTTGGTCGTCTGCTTACCAGAGTCATGGTCATCCTAGTCCTAGTCACTCTTATAGAGCCAGATCCCCTACAATGAAACTGTGCAGTTACATCTGATTTCAGCAGTACTCCTCCTCCTCATCATCATCATGGCCATGGTCAGCGTAGGCCGCGTTGCAACTCCGTGTTGGAAAAACTTCTAGCGGGCTAGCTTCAAGCCTTGAGTCAGTGAGCACTGGCACTCCGGCAGGGAGCCGGACTGTTGTGGTTGGAGTTTGATGCTGCAAGACAAAGTAGGTCAACTGCGTTCACACCCAGCAGTGCTTCAGCGGTGCTGCTGAGGTTCTCCAGTCCTTTGGGGAGCTCGTGGACCGCAGCAGCGTGGTGCCCGAGCCCGCGCCGGAGGAGGCGACCGGGCCTCGTTGTGTTGACCCATCAGCAATCAGCAACTGTGGAATCGGGGTCGGTATGAATGTGCTGTCTCTATGTCGTTGTCAAGCATTACTGTCCATTGTTGCTCTCGTTGCGATAGCGGAGACGGCCAGGTTTGACTCTCTGCGAGTTGCCCATAGGAAAGGTACAGCCTGTTATGGAAGGCGTCTATGCTAAAACGCAGCTCCCTGAAAGTATCTGTAGGTCCACAAGCGATCCAAATGTCAGGATGACAGCCGGTTTGGGAGGAAGGCAATTTAGAGCAGTGGATGTTACGCCCACAGCGATCGAAAGCAACAATTGAACCGCGCCATTCTTGACTCCAAACATGTTGCAGCTGCCAGACTCATCGTCTGATTATTGCTGGTCCGCAAACATGAAGCCCGATCCATTGACGTTCAAGCCCCCGAGCCTTATGACATTACAGCGCAGGCGACTGCAGCTGAAGCAGCTGCGCCAGCCGCATGAGGCCGCGGCATTTCAGACCATGCTTTAGTTGAGCTGTGGTCTGGCGTGCTTTGTTTGGACTGCGGGCTGCTGAGCAAGCTTTGTTCCTGTGGTTAGTGAAGCATGTATATGTTTTGTTGGTCGGTAGAGCATGACAAACAGTAAATTGTAAGGGTTTTATGGTGTTTGAAGAGCCGCGAAAAGGTACGTGAAAGCTTCTCGTTGTCGTGAGAGACTTTTGACTGAGGGAGTGCGATGCTTGGTTTGGGGGGGCCAGGGACTCTACAACACTTACGCCCATTCAGCATCAATCTGCAGAGTTGCTTGCCAGGGACCTGGCCGCCGCGTGATTATGGAAGCAGTTATGCCATGGGAGAACACGTCGCAATGGATGTCTCCGACATCAGATTGCGAGAGGTGATTACCGCGAGTATCCCTGCGGATGCGAGGTATGCAGATCAATCAGGTTAGGGTTGCGAAGGAGGTGCTTTACTAAGCGCAGGGTATGATTCATTCATGCCAGTCTACCGCCTTCCCTGTGTCTGTTTAGAAGCCCGGAAGCGATTGATGATGGCCAACACCAGGGCTCCGCAGCCAACAGATTTCTGGAATGTCGTGCGCTGCAATGTTTATAGTTATGAACCATCCTTTCGTGCGTAAGGCTATGAGAATCATTATTACGATAAAGCAATCATGAATGTGTTAGCTCATGTTGGTAAAATCTTGCTGTGCAGGGATATGGAGCAGGTCAGCATGCTCTGCCCCACGGTTGGAACGCATACCTTAGAAAATGGAAGGACGAGGACCATGAATCGAAAGCCATTGTTTTTCTCCACTTGTGTGGTCTCCATTCTTTCCTCCAATCGTGTTGCTCCTTGTGGGTTGGCCACAAAGAGTCCTGCAGACCATGTGTATATGCCAATTTGTAGCTCCGCCCTGCAAGACTTGCAGGCATTCTGTAACATTACCTGGAAGCATGGGCAGACTCATCATGAATCACGGATACTTCAGCACAAAGAAATGTCTGGATGAGACTGCCCACTTGCACCCTAGCGTGTCAACAGCAGCTCTGCTGGCCGCAGATGGAGGATTTCTGTCAGAGCGGGAGAACCTGCGATGCAAAACCAATGTAATCCCTCCCCTACGTTCTACGACTTTCATCTCAGGACTATGGACTGCGAATATGTGACGGCATAGTGTTCATTGTGCCCATTCTGCCCGATCGCCCAAACCTGTTGCTTCGCTTTTGCTCCAGTAGTTGGGCTGCGCTTCGATCCTGATTAGTGGTCTTCTGCCGATGCGTGAGTTTTACTTGCCTGCGGATGCATGTGTTGTCACACAAGCTCTGCATGCTGCGCCATTTCCTCGGCTCGATTCAGCACGCAGCAGCCTCCTCCTTCCCGCGCTCCTCTGCATTTCTCTGTGTCGGCCTCGTTGATGCAAGGTGGTTTGATATTGATATGCCCCTGCGTGGTCATTCGACAGTTGGATATGCCAGTGAAGTCCACAATTGAAATCGAGGCCTGCAAACATGGTGCGGAGCCTGGGATTCATGCGCTGTGGGATGTGCTATGGAAAGTTAGACATGATCGTTGTGAGTGTCCTTGCGCCACTCGGGCTAGGCCCCTACCAAGCGCCCAGCGGCTTCCTCCACTGGTGGAAAAGCCAAGAAGGCCAAGGCCGCGACGCCTGGTATCTGCACTATTTTGCAACAGTATTAGCGCAGAAGACATTCTACAGATGGGTGATGCCAAGATATGCATTGTCAAACGTTTTGCATGCAGGGGCCCGCCATCGGGAAGATCTGCAAGGACTGGATGTGAAGGGCGGAATTCTGATGGTTTAGTCAAGCAGTTGTTGCCTAGTCTCTTGGCCACCTAATTTGCAGAAGCCCAGGGTTTCTCTTTGCCGTCTTGTGCTTATTTGTACTGGCTGAACAGCCCAAATCCAATTTGCGTTGCTACAGGCAGCTTCCTCGTTGGATGCTGCTTGCTGACGGCAACTTACTAAACCACACCGACTGCCCTACATGGTGCCTGTGCCAGCGACGTTTTGGAGTCATGCTCCCGTGAGCACAGCATGGGATCGCTCAGGAGATTGCCTCAGCCTTGAAGTCCAGCAGCTACCCCAAGAACGTGATCTCAATGCTCAGCTCAGAGCTCAGTTCGCCTTAGCGGCCCCAAGCTGTGGGACGTGGGTCCCTTGCACGGTGAAAGCGACACGACACGGAGAGCCATAGAACGCATCTGCGAGTCCCGGCTTCAAGACACGGGTTGGGATGTAGGCTCTTTGCCGCCCACCACCTTCCTTCATCCACAGCACTAGTTGATGTGGCCTCTGCCAAGGCGAGAACATGCCCCTGTGCCGCTCCCACAGCTTTGAGAAGCTTGGAGGGGTCCAATGGGATGCCTTGCATTGGGGTGCTGACATGTGATGATTCGGCCCACAGTTGCCAAATGCTAGGCTGCCAGCTGCCTGCATCCAACTGAGGTCTGGGCGCAACAAAGGAGGAGAGGCATGATTTTCAGGCGAGTTGCGCGAATTCCACCACTTGCAATGATTCCCAAACACTCAGCCTTGCCTGCAACAAATCACCAGACATTTTGCAGCTCCACATGCCTTGACTCAGTCTCAGCCAACAATCAGCATTAAGAGGAAGTCTCATGCCTGCTCTCAGCGATTTCTTGCAACAGGATTCGTAGCAATCAATAACACAGAGGGTCTCGAAATCGTCTTCCGGCGGCAGGTCCAAGTTGTGGCGATGGCTGGGGAAGTCCTCGCCTCTGTGCAGGCACAGCTTTCTCCCCTACACATGCAGCACTGACAGCAATAGGTTCTAGGAAAGGCGCGTGGTCGTGGTGGTGCACTGTTGAGGGTGGAAGTCGCTACGGCGACCCTGTTTTGTCAGCGTTCTAAGGGGAGCAAAAACGGAAAGTCGTTAGCTCTTGCGTTTCCATGCGATTACGCATATCAATCACCACGAAAGGTTTCCAAAAGTCTCCATTCCAGCGGTTCACTCGTGCTTCACATTTAAGGACCTTCAAACCTTAAAGCCTGGTCATGTGAAATAGCTGCATCTTACTGGGTTTCCTTGTGTGACGACTCGTTGGCCAGGGTCTTGAACTGATTGCCCTTGGTTAGATTCAAACGCTGTTTGGGCTTGAGTGGTTTGCGTCTTCTCTGATATGGGCGTTGTCAACGACGTTGTCGTCGTAGCAGCACCAAGAGAGATAGCAGTAGACCTAGCTTCCACAGCAGGAGGAAAAGCATCATCTCCTTTACTTGTTATCATCAACCTGATGATGCCAGTTGTGTCTGCGCTTCTTTGTTGCTTACTCCTTGCCAGGCAGCAGGCTTGTAAGACTTCAGGTCACTGATGTGCCGCACTTCCGACGTTGCGTTGCTGTTCCTCACGCTGAGCTCTGGGACTACTGCGCTGTATGTAAGGATTGTTCTTGCACCTATATGCCTTCCCTCGCAGAAGGCAATAGTTGGCCTTGCCAGCGGGATAGCTACCCTTCAGTTTATCGCAGACATGCCCCAGCTGTGCCCAAGCAGGCGGACCTGGAGTCCAAGATCACTGCTGCCGAGGCCGCCGTCCGTGGGACGTAATTTTATCACTGGTTCAGCTCTTGTTGAAGGCGCTACAATCATTCTCGCTGTCATTTTTGCACATGACTCTTTTGCCGGGCAGGGTCACATCTGCTCAGACTCTACTCGTAGCACGTGTTCCCACAACTCGCAGTACCACCCGGTACCCATCACTGCAGCCAAAAATTGGAGAGATTACTGTGAGTTGGGCTAAGGGCAAGCTGTCGTCAGCAGACGCAGACAAGACGAAGCGAGAGGTGCGCTCGGGAACCTGGCAAGAGCAGTTGTTGCGGATCCAGTGCACGAAGCCCGAAAAAGTCCACACTGGCAGGCTGCGGTCGAGGCGCGCCGCATCAGGGAAACAAAGCTTAGGGTTGCTGCAGTGCATGTGGGAGCATCATTAGTTTCGTGAGGGGGTGGTGCGGTCGCCACTTGGTGAGGTCCGCGGGGCCAATTTGTAACTTGTGAGGTAAGCTGCCAGGGCAGCTTCAGCCCCTCCAAGAGACGAACATTCCCCAAGTTCTGTTCACAACCCAAATTCGAATGCCTTGTGAATCCAGACGCCAACGACACGTTTGACTTAAATCTACGCGCAGGTCCAGAAGCAACCACAAAAGCCCGGTCTATGGGTCCATTTAGATTGCCAGGAGACCAAGAAGGCCGCCGAGGAGAAAGCAACCCTCATGGCGACCGCCAAGAAGGATGTGTTCTGCAGTGCTGTCTGGATTATTGCTTTGGCTTCTGCATAATTGTAACGAGATCATCATTGCGGCCAAGATATTTGCCGGTATGGTTTCTGGGATTTGCTATCGAGGTCCTTGCTGCTGGTATGGCAGACAATCCAAGGGCAGCCTGCAATTCGGTGGAATCACAGAAGCACTGCCGTAGCAAGTGGCGACAAGCCAATAGAACGCAACTTCTGCAGTTACGCACTTCGCCAAGTTTGGGCAAACCACAATTGCTGTGAGCGAGGTTTCTGGTTGGAACGTGGCCGGAGAGCATAGGTGGATACGGGATGATGCCGCTGAACCGAGGTAGAAAACTGAACTTAGAGCTTAAAAGAGAAGTCATCAGATCAGACTTGTAGTACAGTGAGAGTAGTAAGGCCCACCAGGCACGAAAGGCGATCGTAAGCTAAAGCTGACTGCAGTGTTTGTGCCAGACGGTGGGGTAGGTATCCGCGCCTGGAGAGGATGAAGCACAGCTGACATGCAACTTCAATTTCTTCCATGGAATTGACTAAACAGTCAGATTCCAAGTCACATGCAAGAGGTCAAAAGTTGGCAAAATAATGAATCCAATCAGCCATGAAATTCAACACTTCTGAGCTAGCCTGAGGGGATTCCAAGCCAGGCAGTAGAAAATATTAGAATACATGTTGCAATATCTGCCAACTGTACCAAGGCAGGGCAAGTGATTCAGTTCAAGCCCAGAGTACATTCTTCAGAGCAAAGCCGATTGACAAAAACCTAGTAGAGCAAGAGCCCATTATCTGTAGGTTGGATCCCATACGCTGCGCCAGGAGGCTGAAACGGCTGCAGCAGAGCTGAAAACCGCCACCCAGGCAGGGAAGCACTCGCTACATGTTGTGAAGAGGAAGAGGTGATTTGGATAGTAGTGGGTTATGGGATGTTATGGGTGAATGTAGAACGCAGAATGTGTAGGTAGAAGCTGGGCTGCAACTGCAGCCCGGACCAGCTTTGTGGAATGGATGACAGACGGGCCCGCTGGAGTGCAGGTTGAGTTGCAGTTGGCTTGAATGTCCATTCCAGCATTTACATGGCTCTCCTCTTTGACGGGAGCTGCCAAAGGCCGTGAAGACAGCAAGCCTTGAGCAAAAGGCACGGCCAACGGGAGGGTTCAGTTCGTTCAGGGGTTCACGGTAGCACATAGTAGCATCAAGCGGCATCAAGCCCAAGGTTCGGAGGTGGAAGGCGTGCAAACGTGTGCAAAAATGAGCCGGCATTCGAGACAGTTATTAGGATTGGATGGATGCTTCAGAGGCACGGGAAGGCAACGTTTGCATCTAGGCAGGTAGGAATGGCTACTTGTAGGAGCATGGCAACAGAGTAGCAAGGAGCTAGGATACAACCTTTCACAAGCCGTGGAAGGCCAGACGCCAACTCCACTTGCTGCATCGAGCCTGTTGACCCTTGCTGCCAAACAGGACGGGGATGCGAAGCTTACAGAGGCAGAATCCAAGAAGGAGAAGCTTCAGTGTCGTCCTCAGCAGCACGTATATTCAACCTGCCAGCCAGGCACGCCTCGCATTTTACAGGCTGCACTATCCCAGAGAGTAGCCGCAATGCTGGCAATCCCCTCCCGATCAACTTTTGACCCTCGGGTATGCCTTTCTTTGGCGGCTGCAGAAAAAGTAGTCGCATCCAATCAGCTACGTCTACTGCAGGATCCGAAGCAGCCTACCATCTTGCGTTGAGTCATTGCAAGTGTAACTTCAAGAGGCTTCAACTGACGCTGTTATGCTTGCAGCAGCAGGTGATACTCATAGCATTTTAAATGAGAAGCACGCCTGGCTGAGCACGTGCCACCCCACGTGCAACTCCCAAGGACTTTCATCGAGTCGGCCTTCGTTCCTTGCAAGGTTGCTCGTAAAGAAGAAAAACAAGACAGAGACAGAAAATTCTAGGCTCACACGGGACCTCGCACGGAACGACTTAGGGGTGCTTCGGTACAAGGGCTCGCTCTTCAAACCCCAGAGAGAGAGAGATGTTTGCTTGCGGATGTGCGTAAGGGATACTCCCCTAACTAAAGCTGTGTCAAGGGCAGGGGGAAGTCCGCGAGGCGCTAGCCGCCCACCTCAATGTCCGAATGAAAGAAAGAAACCTTATGAAAGGTTGCTTGTTTGGTACTACTTGCGGACGTGTTCGAAGAGCGCAGCGCATCTCCCCAACCTGACCTTGCATTTTGACAAAGGTAATATACCAGTATGAGAAAGCCGGGGAACCAGCCTGATGTATTTTCATGTTGCTGTTTTTGGCTAGTGATAAACGAGACTCTGTGTGTAGGAGCCCTCTGCAGACCATCGTTACAGTTACAGGGGGTGATAGGTTGGATGCTGTTGGGAGTGGCTGGAAACGAAGTTGTCTGCCAGCAAACACCTGCAAATGCGAGGTCTTTCCTGGGCAAAAAAGTAGTGGAACAATTCACACCCGTAAATTTCTCATAATTGATGAGTGCCATGCAAACAGATACTTCAAACTTCATTGTGGCGCTTTTTTAGCGTTTGAAGCAACTCCCTGTTGGAGAAGCTTTTGTGTGCCAGGATGGCACCTTCACAGATGATGCGGCAAAGGCCAAGGTCACCTGGCAAGCTAGACCTCCAACTTATCCTGGTTGATGGGCTGCCTGTATAGAACCTTCAGGGGTTTTAATTTAGACAGCCTTATTTAAGGTTGAGTGATGTAGCTGCTGAACACCTTCAAAGATAGCAAGCCGCCCCACGCAAGCCTCAGGGCATCCAGGAGGTGAAGAAGCTGGCCAAGAGCGAAGGCAACGCCAGGGGCATTCCTGAAAGTTAGCATTGAGACGACGGCAACGCGCAAAACTCAGAAAGGGGCTTCAGTCCTGCTTCGGAAGGCTTGGACCATGCGCTGCTGTCATCTCTGCCCAGTGCCTTGGAGAAGGAACGCCGGGCAGCTGCGATGGGAATGAAAATGGCCTACCGCGACCTGGAGCATTCTGTAGAAGGTGTGACCTGACACAAGAGTTGACTTGTGAGAGGAGCCAGCCGGTCGTGGCACCTTCGACATTGTCGTGGTGAAGCAGGCTGCAAAGTTGTGTAACCACCTGAATGCCGCGTGCCCGTGTCAGTGGAGCTTGCAGCCACAGAGCCCCAGTCGACCACAGTGATGCATCAGGGCATGTCGTGCAATTGTGCTGCGAGAACCTATCTTAAAGTCTAAATCGTACAGCGTCTGACGGCAGCCGGGTGAAGTTGTGGGCTGTTAGAGCTGGGCCCCCAGAAAAGTGTTGCTTGCCACATCTTGCCACCAACTGCCGAGTGCAGCACGTGCTGAATAATGGCCTTGCAGACTGCATCAGAAGGTGCTCAAGACAAGCACCTATTGCCACGCACTGGGCGCCCCACCCGAAACCTGCAAAGCCTGTGGCAAGAAATTCGCACTGTACAGCTGAATTTTCATCTGAGCGTTGCTAAATCTATGAAAGAGGCATGACTTCTAGTCTGGTCGT
The DNA here is from genome assembly GCA_905231905.1 of Symbiodinium pilosum. Classification (NCBI taxonomy): domain Eukaryota; class Dinophyceae; order Suessiales; family Symbiodiniaceae; genus Symbiodinium; species Symbiodinium pilosum. The sequence continues at coordinate 106,935 of CAJNIZ010012558.1, read as the reverse complement.
GAGGTTTAAGGTCCGATTTTTTGGCGAAAGCTGATAGGTGTGAACTCTCAACTGATCTCTCCCAAGTCTCACAGCCGATAGTGGTCCAACACAATTTCCCACTGTCCTTGTGCTATGGATGAGATTGAGTAGTGCGCTCATCTGGTTCCAACACTCGTAGTTTGTCTCTTGAGACAGAAGCCTGTCAGAGCCCTGCTGCAAAGGTGGATGACGAGTTCAAGAAGAGGCCGCTTGAGCACACAACATGGAATCTAGAATCTAGAATTTGGAGGCTACTCTGGTGTGCATAAGACGCAGAATATGTAGATGCTATGTCGGTGATTGTCTCTGGATCGGTGCTACTCAGCGGGGGCAGTTGATGATACAGCTATCGCTGATGATGATGGTAATTACCAGTCACTTTATCACTGTTGCACTTGCGTAGTGACATGCTAATCCTGGCAGTGCCTCTGACTTCCATTGCCGTACTACTTCCAAGTATACTTGGTCTCAGATCCTGGTGGCTCAAAATTCGATTCCCAGAATTTCGTGAGCGATGGGACTAGGGGGAAGTATCAATGAGTAGAAGTAGTCCAAGAATGCATGGTAGCATCCCAAGAATTGTGGTAGTTTCCAAAATTAGGGGGACCCAATGTAGACCCTGAAATGCTATAATCCTTATTATGGGGACCCGAAAAAGTATATACCCCTAATTTTGGTGAACCCCCCTGTGTTTGGCTTCTTTGGCCCTGCAAGGATGGATCAGCTGAACGAGACCCTGGCGGCTGGCGCTCCTGAACGGGAGGCTCGCGCGCAGAAGGCGCCAAGAGCATGCCCAAATTCCCAAGAGGCACGCACACCTATGACAGCCTGCTGTCACGCACAACGACAGTAGCTGGATGCGTTTTTTCATGCCATCATTGCAGTTGCAGTAGCAAGAAGGGTGGCAAATTGTTCGCAGGTGTCTGCAACAGCTGCTGAGCTCGAGGCAGCGAAGGTCAAGGAGCCGAGACAGCTTTGATTTCTGTTTTTGCACTCCGGGTAGTATAGCTACTTTTGAGGCTACTTATGTACGCTAAGAGCCTACTTGTTGCGGTCCTCACTTTCCATGCTTGTTGATTGAACGCTTTGAGTTTGCCTCCGCAGTCGCCGTGAAAAGGTTCGACTTACCGGTAGTTGTTG
>CAJNIZ010012558.1:47096-105703 GCA_905231905.1 Symbiodinium pilosum | reverse complement strand
GAGTGCTGAACCTGTAACAACAATTTCTTACACGACCAAGTGCAATTTGCCATTTGGATGGCTTGAACAAGCATGTTCAAACATCAGGCCCGAGTGTTAGCAAGATCTTCACGCACTTGTCCAGCCTTGGTGCAAAAGATTCGGGTGCGCACGGCAAGAGCAGACCCCAGCCTTGTGACATGAACATCCCACCTGTGGTGAGGATACCGCTGCAAAGGATGCAGCCAAGGCGTCCGACCCAGACGGATTGACTCAGCCATGAATTGCCTTACTGCTGCGACGTGTGGGCAGGGATCAGTAACAGGCCTTGTGCGCCTCTCCCGCAACAAAGGGTTTGTAACTGAGGGCTCTGCAACAAACCATGTTCAGCCCAAGCCTGCGACAAATAGCTTTGAAATATGGTGCTGCGACAGAGTCAGTTTCGGGGAGGGGGGGGGAATGACTTCAAAGATGAGTTTAGGCCCACACCCATGTAATCGCACAATCAGCCTGGTAGCTGTCGAAGCCTGTGTTGCTCCCAAGGCTGCCGCAGAGGCGTCCAAGGCTGCCGTGGCAGCGGAGAAGGCGGCAGCAAAGGAGCTGAAGGTTCTCCAGCTGTGATCACTTCAGGCCCTCAGGCTCCATCTGACAGCCTTTTTGCAAGCCTCTAAGGCTTTCGGCCCAGAGATGAAGGCAACAGCCTCCGAGCTTAAAGAGTTGAAGGCGAGGGCAAAGACGTAAGAAGACGTGACCATGGTGAAGTAGATGCTTGAGTCTAGTTCTGCTACAGTGCATTACAGTGCTGAAGGGCCGCTGTCGCTACAGCTGATTTTTGCTGCTACTTTGTCGTTACTTCTGCTGCCAAGATGCGGCTTCTACTACGAGCCGACTGTGCTACAATATGAGCTACGATCATTACAAGTGGACTGGTCCACATAGCAGGCTAAAGTAGAATCTTGTGCGCAGGATGAGAGCTAGGTCTTGGCATCCGAAAGGGGTGGGAGGTTGAGCAGGGGCCGCAGAGAGCGTTTAAAGTGCTATTGCAGCTGCTCAATTGGGCTGGCAGAATGCTAGTTGCACAGGGGAGCTTGGAAGAGTTCAAGACTGGAGCTGCGCGGCCTGCAAGTTGGAGAGCACAAAGCGATAGGAGCCCTGCATGGCACTACAGTGCGGGGTGGTCATAAAATGTTGGTTCTGCTCAGAGAGCATCAGCATTATCCAAGTTATTTTTCCGGAGAATGTCCGAACCTGCAATCGCCCTGTCGCATCAGCAGTGGAGTGAGCCCTGTTTCGCCACGTGTCCAACAGGAGTTGGGGCCGCATGTGTCAGCAATGGCTCGCAAAGCTAAGGCCAAGCAATAACCCATAAAGCCTCAACTGTCGTAATTCTGGTTTGATCCTTTGAGGATCTGAGGATCCGCTCAGCGCTGCTTCTCAGGTTCTCCAGTCCTTCACAGAGCTCGTGGACCGCAGCAGCGTGGTGCCTGAGCCCGCCCCGGAGGAGGCGACTGGGCTGGCCTCCCTGGTTGGCCGATTTCTTTCCCACAATGTCAGCACGAAATAGCATAGAAACGGTAAATCTAACCCCTTCATGTTCAAAATGCAAAGACTTTAAGCAGAAACTTCTGTGCCCTCGGCATGGTGTTGCAGGCGCCTGTGCCAGCAGCCGAAGCCACGACAGCCTCGTAAGGCCAGGACATGCCATGGCGTGTCTCTCTGGATCCTGTAGGTGCGCTTGCAGGCTGAAATGATGTAGACTTTGAGTTGGGAGTCCACAGCATGCATGTCCGAAACTGGAGACTTGCCTGCGAGGGAGCTGGCGGCCGCGTGATTGTGGCAGTATCTTTTGGGAGTTTACATCGCAATGGATGTCTTCTGGCATCAAATTGCGAGAGGTGTCTACCGCGAGTATCCCTGCGGATGCAAGGTCACCCGTTACCAGTAATGCAACACGTCTCTTGTTTGCAGATGTTTGCAGGGAAAGTCGAATGAGGTTGCTTGGCTTGCGGCCTTTGCCCTTACCAGCGTTGGACAGCGGTCTTCCCATTCTGCCAAGATCCCCTTCGCTAAATGAATCCAGACCCAGTTGTATGTTTGTCCAGGTCAATGTCAGCTCCTGCATCCTAAGAAATTGTCCGGAGGCAGTTAATATTATAGTTAATTCTGTCCCAGCTGCATGAGCTAGAGTGCTATAGAGTTAGCAGGAATCAGTAAAGTCTTGCTGTGCAGGGATATGGAGCAGGTTAGCATGCTCTGCCACACGGTTGGATCGCGCATGTTGGCAACCCTGAAGCGCTAGAAGAAGGTCAACCATCGTTTCTCCAATCGTGTTGCTCTCTGTGGGTTGGCCACGGACAGCATTGCAGTCCATGTGTATATGCCAATTTGAAGCTGTGCCCTGCAATAGTTGCAGGCATTCTGTACCATTACCTCGAGGTATGGGCAGACTCATCATGACTGAGAGATGCCACTGCGCACGAGCCAACAAATCTTTCTTGATGAGACTCCCACTTGCACACTGGCACGGCAACAACAGTTGCGACCGCTGCTGGCCTCACATCCATCATTTAAGCACGGGAGAGCCCGTGGTGACAAAGAAGACGGCTTTGCCCGTGGCAGTGCCCTCATTGCAAGCTGCATGCTGCGCCACCCCCTGGCTGGTTCCCCAACTGCTAAGTGCATCTGATTTCTTGAGCATGAAGGTACAATCTCTCTTTGGAGATGGCTTGGCCTGGAAAGATCAGCCACCAGTGAGAAATGGGTTCGAACAGCAAGGGACAGATTGTCTGTCTTGCTTCTGGATAGCACCATGCTAGCTCTAAAAGCAAGCCCTTGCGTCAGATAGCGCTACTGAGTTTTCCAATATTGAAAAGCTTTCGAAAGGTGCTGGGCCAGAAAATAGACAGTCGACTTCTTCTAGGTCTCTTGAGCATGGAGAAGGCCGCGCCCATGCGCTGTGGCAATGGGTTCAAGAGGACCGGATCGGTGGGTCAGAAAGAGCTAGTTGTCTAATCCTGCAAGCGCTGCGTATGCCATTGTTGTAGGAGAAGAACCGTGAAGACCGCTGGGCGCCCAGCGGCCAGGGACTTGGTCGCTGATAGTCCGAGAAGGTGATGCTCTGGCGACAATCAGGTGTTGGTTGGCTTTGGGTGTGGTTGGGGGGCACATGCACTTGCCTTTCACCAGCCTGCAGGGAGGGGTTGCCAAGAAGCTTCAGGGAGGATGTCCAGAAACGGGAGGCTGACACAACTGTCAGGATGCATGAGACCGGGAGTTACTAAGCCAGTACAGCAGGGGTTCTACAAAGAGACCACCTTGTTGCTGGTTCGGCAGACATGAACATTCCGCCCCATCGTGGATGGAAAGGATCTTGCATGACTTCAACTGGTAGTCTCTTGCCACCGCTCTGTGGAGTTGAAATGGACACTAGATGGACGACACGCCTTTTTCGATTTCAGGTCACAAGGCTCATGCAGGCTCATGTGTATCCAAGGCAGCTATTAAACTTGCAGCCTGGGTGGCTCAAGCACCTAGGAGGAGGCAGTGCCCGCTATTTGCGGGATTCTCCGGCTGCGTAGTTGGGGCCAGATGTGGCGGCTGTCGCTGCTAGCTGTCGCCGCATGCGGATCTGCGCAGCCCAACAATGAAGTGTGGCGCTTGGTGATGATTCTCTGAAAGTTTCTTTGCAGCTGGCTGTTCTGACTTGACAAGTCGCACTGTCTGCCACCGAAATGTGTTTCTTGATCCTGCTGCTTCCCAGCATTTTCTGCTTCTCACTACATGTAATCAAGTTGTTACCTATGATTGTAGCATTCCCTTGGTGTCAAGTGTTTGGTGCCTGTTGCGTTTGAGGCAGGGGAGGCTGTAGATGGAGGACACCTCCAGGTGTGCTTACTGACAGTTACCCACCTTGGGGTGCCCTTGAGTAAAAGCTGTGCGTCGTAATCATGCAGCTTAAGGCAGTTGCACTGGGATTTGACGTTTGCAGCCCGTTGAACCCTTGCATCTTTCTGTATACTCTACATTGCTCTACATAACCCATGATCGTAGTTTCCATTTTCTTTTTCATTATCCCGATATAACCCCCATGTAATCCCTCTTATATAACCCCTATATTCTTCAGTCTTGCGGACCTCACCGGCCATTGCTGCAGGTTGGTCTCAGCCTGGCGAAGGCCACGAAGAGTTATACCGCACTGACGGAAAGACACGGTTCCGGGTTCGAGTTCGAGTCCAGGGTTTTAGGCTTCTGACTGGCTTTTCCTTGAGGAAGTGATTAGGTGGTCATGAACCATGAACTGGTGCATTATAAAGTCAGCGTAAGCAGAGACTAAGAAGCAAATGCAACAACATTCGGGAATGGGATTGACATGGGTAGCACTTGACATTTTGATTGTCATCATGCTAGAGTGACACTCTTGGTAATACTCATGCAAGCATAGTATAGTTTCATTAGCAGTGAACCAGCAACAGCGCACTAGAACTTGTGGTTCGAACGATTTAGGAAGTGTACGAAGGCTACAGGTTATCCATGCATTATCCACATCACCTGGCCTATGCAGGCTGGGGCCGGATTGGATGCCACTGCGCAAGCCCAGGCAGCTGTGGATCCTCGGCACAGAATAGGGCTTCACGCGATACTACTGGGACTGAAGAGGCTTGGGATCACTCGGGATAGCACGGGAACTATCAGGCCTGGCATGGTGTATGCCAAGGGGTGTGTGTATCTGGGGTGGAAGGCAGCCATCGCCTGAATTGAAAAGCTGCTGTGAAAGACCCGTGACCTGCGGAATTAACATCGATTATTTCATACATTTAAGCCTAGATTCCCGACACTGTTGTCATCGGTTGTCTGTAGTTTCTGAAAAATGCGATACTTTCAGATGGCATGAAAAAGCATGAGATCGTTACTTTGTTGCGGTGATGGCAGACAGAGTCTTAGAGCCTTAAAGAGGGTTGATCCTGAATGTTCTAGGCCCAGATGACGGGCCAGCTCCTGCTGAAGCAGCAGCAGTATGCAGCGGCAAAGCTGAAGATGGAGCAGCTTGCTCGGCAGGCAAGGTGCTAAGGTGCTGCTCTGCCGCTCAGTATAGCTGCAGCGTACAGCGGAACTTTGCCGGGTCAGGAAGAATCTTACTCGCGCCGCACCGATTTGATGGCTAAGCGAGAGTCAAGGCCTCCGGCGTTGAACAGCGCTAAAATTAACTTGCTTTGCTTGCTGTGCCAGTGCAGGATGGAAGAAAAAAGACAGGCACATGGCGGCGTCCTGGATCAGGCCTTCAAAGCGAAGGCCAGGTGGCCGGTGCATGCCGGTGCAGTTGTCGAAATGTATGAAATGTATGGGCGATCAGGCAAGGACCCAGGCTGCCCAGAACAAAATGATCAAGGGCGAGGCTGAGGTCAAGAAGCTGAACCAGGCAGCAGGGCAGCTGGTCAGCCTCTGGATTTCTGTGCTGCGGGACTCCGATCAGGAGATCAAGGCAGAGAAGCAGCTGATTAAGACCAGCGAGGACGGGTACCCTTGAAGAGCCAACACTGGACTTGACAAGGTGGTTGAAGCTTTGCAACTGTCCAATTCAAACAGTTGGACAGCAGGAGCAGCTGAAGGAGATTCGGCTCAGGGAAGATGAGTACAACAACGGCGCGCGCCTAGCTGTTATGAAGAGCAACAAGCTCGAACGAGACCTGAAGGAAGCGCGTGGCCTGGCCGATCAACAAGTCGCATCGAGATGCATGGTGTACAAGTTAGCACTGGCTTAGAGAACCGACCTTGGCACAACAGCGTGTCAGTTGAGCGCTGAGGCATCGAGCTGGCGTGCCTACTCTGAAAATCATGCAGATTTTTGGTAAGGTCTGCATTGAGCACTGAAAGCTGCTGAGGGCCCAGAAGGAAAAGTTTGCGGAAATGCCTTTGGCCCAGCAGCGCAGTGCATTGCAAAGTAGACAGCGCTTGAGCCAGCGAGACTACGCCTAGCTTGCGGCCACATGCAGCCAACCTGCTGTCTTTGGCTGATCCTGAAGTGACAAGTGACCCAACAAGGACCGAAGCCGCCTCAGTGGAGGAAGCAAAGTGGGATTCGGCCCGACGCGTGCGAGAAAATCAGGAGGCGGCAGCAGTACCTTTGCGGAGCCCTGTGCTGATCTATAGTCCAGACGCTTGCCCCCATCAGGCCGAGAACGCAGCAAAAGCACAGCTCTTGGAGTCAAAGCAAGGCCAGGCGGCAGCACGCATAGGTACCCTTGAAGTTGCTCAACAGTGATCATGGCGACAGCTTTGCCGAGTTCTGAGTCGGATAGCACAAGGTTTTTTTTCCAAAAAGGGCACGGAAATCCTGAAGACAGGCATGCTCCTCATCATAAGTCTGCCACATAGAGATCTCAAGAGTCTTGGAATACCACCCCTCAATTCAGCAGAATGCTTAAAGACATTACGAACACCTTCTTGGACATTCTCTTCCCTTCATGGATTCATGCACTCTGCCAGCACTGCTCACATTTGCAGGACAGCTTGGCCTCCTTCGGCAGATCAACCCACAGGACATGGCTGTGGCAGAGAAGCAGCTCGAGCAGACCAAGCGGCTCTGCTTCAGAGTTCGCCGAGATTCCTGTCACAACTCAAGCTGAGTCCCATGCCCTTCAACCCTGGCCCCAAGCCTGCTCAAATGCCCAGGCTTCTGTTGAAGGAAGCCAAGCACAAGAACAAGGCCGAAGCAAATCCCATTGGGCTACGTATGATTCATTTCTCAAGATGCACATGCTGAAGCTATCCTCCATGCCAGGCAGACGCCGTGGCTGAGGAAAAGGCCTTGCAGCAGCAGCAAGCAGCGGCCGACGCATCACATAGGGCGGCAGAGGCAAAGCTGCACAAGGCACGGGCACGGAACGAATATGGCAATGCAAATGGCCCATCATAAACAACATGGCAGTTCATACTGCCAGAACCTGCTCACTAGTAATTGTGTTGCTGCCAGTAGAACACTCGTTCACGCAGAGTGATACCAGCATTGTGAGGTTCAGTTGGAGCTGGAGCATGCCAAGGAGGACTGCTTGATTTGCTTAGTGAGCTCAAGGTGACAGCTGAACTGATGCTCGTAGTCTGCAGAAGAAAAGCGCCCAACCAAATTCCATGGTAGTTTTGAGAACAACTGCCTGTTGTCCCCGCCACGCATTCAACTAGTGAGGCCACGGGTCATTCTTGATTAATTACTTCCATACACAATGTTCATTCATGTTCAGTCACTAACTGTACACTACATGTTGATGATCAATGGGTTGTTCTCAAAATTATCACACTTATAGAATGGAAGGAAGACTGTCATCTTTCGGGCTTGCTGGAAGTGAAGCTGTTAGAGGCTACCAGAGTTTCTCAAACGGGCCCCATGTAATTTTTACAGGGGAGGAATAGTCTTTCATCACTACATGTCCCTGGATCCGCAAATTCGCTCAATGGAGGAGCAGCGCGCTGCACTGCGAGATGCCCGCGCCCGTGTCCAGCACCATGCCACTTCTGACGAGCAAATCAGGACCACCAACACCTTTGACAGCATGACTTCTTGCCATGATCCAGCATGCCCCACATTCAGCAAGCATCCTGGTATCTTCTGACATCCTGCCAGGATGCAACAGGCAGAGAAGGCACTGAAGCCATACCAGAAGAAGCTGGAAGATGCTGAAGCAAGGTTGCACCATCAAGAAATTGACAACCAGGCTCGATACTCGGATCTTCTAGGTCCGATAGTTCAACTAGTCAGCTAGTGCTTGCAACGGTTCCGTACCAGGCTTTGGCCCAAGATCTCAATCACCAGACAGCAGCTCTGCAAGAGGAAGCCCGGCAGAATGTTTCCGGCATGAAGCGCCGTGGCGGCAAGAAGGCGTCACGAGCAAGCTAGCCATCCGTCACGCTTCACCAACCGCTGCAGTGCAGCCTGCCTCTGCTGACCGACAGTAGCAAGGCTTGAGGAGACTCGTGGCCAGCTCCTTGCCAGCATGTCCAGTAATTTGCATCCTCCAAGCCGCCCTTACACGGTACTCGTGAAGAGAAATTGAGGGTGCGTTAGCAACTGAGATGACAGAACTCAGCGATGTACTGTAGGAGCCCTTACGTCTTATGCAGTGGGACCGCATGGGCTTTTCCACCGTGTTCCCTAAGGAAAGAGCTCGAATACCTGAGAAAGACTGTTGCTGAGGGCTTGAAGGACTCGCCATCACAACAATCCGTTCCTCCTCCTCCTCCTCCTCGTCCCGAACAGCTTTGATATCTCTTTCTGCGCTACTGTACTTGCAGACTGAGACTGCAAGCTTAACTTTCAGTGAAGGGCCGCAGATATTGAATTCTCCCAGGTCTGTCTAGACAACTCTTGTTGTTGTGAAGCTGGTGTCCGCAGGAAGACAAGAACAAGCAGTCCAACATGTACCTCGCGCATGCAAGATAGTCTGTATGTCAGTAGTTGTGGCGAAGTTGAGCTTTGAAGGTCAAACCGAGTCAAATCTGCAGAATGACAACAATGGTGATATATGGTGATGGTAAGGCAGGTAATTGCACACTTTGAACAAATACAAATACATCAAATCCCTCAGGTTGGATTGCTTTGCACTGCCCTGCATGCGAATGCCTGGGCTGAAGGTGCGGAAGGCCCTGGGGAAGCCCTGTTACGGCCGAGACTTCACACCATCAAGCCCACCACCCCAGCCGAAGGCGATGACTACAACAAAAACTGTGTGACTTTGGGTGCATGGTGCACTCTGCCTGCATGCTGCACCTGCCTCGCAGAGTGAAAGCCCGAACTTGCCAACCGGGCAAATCTCAGCTCACCACCACCCACTTGCATTTCGTATTCTCGTCATAGTGGAGGCAGCAGTCGTGGTGGCGATGGAGGTGGCGGTGGCGGTTGTACTGCCACCACCGCTGCTTACAATTGCTACTTCTACTGCTCGTACTTTACCTAGCAGTACTCTGACGACAACACAACAACTGCTACTGCCACTGCTAGCTGCCCCACCCCCCCACCAATCATATTCCCTCGAATTTTAGGGCGGTCAACAGCGTAAGCAGAAGAGGGGGGTGGTAGGATGTGGATCACCCGCGCAAGATCATGAAAAGTGCTGTAGGTGCCAATAATGATTGCCTGCGCTCTTCCACCCCCCCTCGCCATCCCATTTGGCATTCCATAGTTTGGAAGTTTGGATTTCCTCCATTATTTGTTGCAGTTTTTCAACATGCGCAATTTGGCAAACTTGGTTGGTCAGCAGCAGGGCCTCCTACTGCTACTGCTGGTGCTGCTACTATTATTTTTACTACTACTACTATTACTACTACTACTACTACTACCACTACTACTACTACTACTACCACTACTACTACGATTACTACTACGACGACTACTACTGCTGCTGCTGCTGCTGCTACAACTATTACCACTACGATTTTTAGCTATGACTTCTTCTACTAATCCAGTAAGCTGCGTTGAACTTGTCAATTGTAGTTCTGCGAGCTCACCTCCTTTGCCAACCTCATAGTACCTGACTTGAGCAAAACTTGAGTTGTGGGAGTAGGTGGCTGAGGGAAGCCACACCTCCTCTTCTGTTGCTTCCTCCTTCTGCTACCCTCCATACTGCCACTGCAATCAGTATTCTGCAGCTGAAGACTGAGCATCTGCGGGTTTCTCAAAGAGTGCCACATGTGCTAGTTCCCACAGACTTGGGACCCCAAGAAAGACCCCAAGAACACTACCAAGGGTACCGCCTCCACAAAATTCGTAGGGTCCAAGTAGCAAACCCAGGCAGCGGACGATGACCCGAATGAAGGCCAGCAAGTCGCAGCAGCGCCCCGGCATGGGTCAGATTGCTTGTCGGGGCTGTAAAGTAATCATAGTATAATGTTAACCTCACAATTAAGAATCCCCCCCCCATTTTGTTTTGCGTTCTTGGTCTACGGAGGGTGGGGGGATCCCAATAGTAAACCGAGGGGTTGGACAGGACCAGGTAGTGCAGCTCGTAGTAGTAGTAGTAGTAGTAGTACAAGTAGAAGGGCATCTATTGAAGTCGGTATATTTTCGGATGGACATATTGTTATTGCCACCCCCTCATCATTGCCCATGGAGCTTGTTTAGAACTTTTCGGGCTCCGAACTTGTTAGAGAGCAAATGCAATCTTCCAGGATTTCTCTCTGGCTCGGCAACAACATATGATGGTCACCTCCCCGTATTAGTGATACGTTAGCATTAATGTTAATAACGATAATCGTGCAGGCAGGTTCAGGATTCAGGGAGTCTAGGGAGTTGTGTGGGGATCATGCGGGGAATGGCTCCCCATGGCACCTTTGAGGATGCCGACAAGACAGTCAAAAAGAGATTCCAGAAATTTAGCTATTTAAAGCTTCGCCTGCGACAACCCAGCACTTAGTAGACACTAGTTTGGAGTCTGCAGACAGTCGGGACAAGCCTGCTGGCTTCGATATGAGTGTTGCAATGGGCCTCATTCATGTTACAAGCCAATGCGTGTGTGCAACGAAAACAACTTCAAGAATCGCAGGTGTTGCGCGCGACTCGCAACAAATGTTTTCCATGCTCTGCTTGCATAAACGCCATTGAGATCTGGGGCCCGGAAACGCTGCCTCTAATTAGTAAGCCCAGCGGAGCTACGACACTCCAGCCACGAGCTTAATTGCAAATCTGTTCCCTTACATTGTATGTCGCTACATGGAGGTGACTTGGTTGAATTTTCCATGGAATTTAGCTAGGCTGCCAAAACCCAATCCACGGAAAACAGGCTTTCAGAGCTCCCCACAATTTTTTGGCAACTCTTCATGTTATCGATGAGCTGCCAGGACGCGCAAGGTCCAGGAGATTGACACGAAGCTCAGGGCAGAGCAAGCAAAACTTGAGGAGGCAGCACATGCGCTGTTTCTGCAAGCCACTGCTTCTCTTTGTCTTGTTGTGAAGGCTTCCCTGCGCTTGCAGACATTCCAGAGGAAGGAAACACAGACTCCTGGCAGCAGTGGTCACTGCTGGCAAAACATCTTGACAATGCAGTGGCCCTTTCATAGCGCACGCAGCTGAGGGAGCAACTCGACTATGAAAAAAAGATGTATGAAGTGGCTTTGCCAACAACAGATAGGGGCTTTTGCGATGCCCTGACCGACTCGATTTGATTGACTCTTGTCTTTTGACTCGATTCCTCAGGGCAACCGTGACCCGACTGATTTCACCTCCCATGTGCCCGCTTCTTCCCAACTCCTACTTCTCGCCGCCTCCTCTCGTATCCCAAAACGAAAGTATTTGAGTAGAGGAGGGGTGATAGAAGTAGCAGTAGTCAAAAGACGAGGTTATTAACATCTTACCGACAGGTGATAGGAATACCAGTTCTACCACGTACTACCACTACCTTCCTCAACCATTACGAGCTACAAAAAGTTGAGGAGGTGGCAGGTGGGAGGTGAGTGGGGGGTTGAAGGGTTGGGTTCCTGTAGCTGGGACGTGATCGGTTCCATTAGCGACCCGATTCGACACCGTGTTTGTGACAGGTTGGCGGGGCACGGAACAGCTCACAATGTTGACCCGCATGCATCAACTGGTTGTGCAGGTTAATGCGCTGAAGGAAGCGAAAGCGCAGCAGGAAGTAGATCGACTCCAGCAAGAGTTCCACAAGGTGCATGCTGACAAGAGCGAGAGGATCACACAACTGATCCTTCGATGGCTTGGCAGCCCTTTCTAGGTAGGTGCATGGTTGGTTGTCGTACCAAGCCATCGTGGGACGCCTGTTGAATTGAACTGAGGAACCACAAGCTGCACGAGCTCAAGCAAGGAAAGCTGAGAGGTGTGTAAGCTGTGTACGTGTCAAGTGTACAGTCATTCTTTGCGCATCCTTTGGGCTCTAATGTGAGAGAACCGGGATGATAGTCTCGCACCAAGAGATGAAAAAGCTTTCGGGGCTGTAGGAACGCAAGTGCTGAACAAGTCTAGAGACTCCATCTTACCCTTAGTCACTGTCCCAATATCTCCTCGGTTTTCTTGAGGGCCCTGCATCTTGAGAATCCCGCGCATATCTTGCAGCTTCCAAACTGCAGCTTTGGCAACCCTAGCTTCGTGTAGGACGGCTTCTGGCATTAGAGGTCTCCCGGTCCCATGTTTTTTGTAGCCGTTCTGCTAACATCACCAGTTGAAGGCAATTTGACATTCTCGCACCCCCTTGATCATGTCACCATTAAGGTCGTCGGAAAATCAGGTAGCATCACACAGCCAAAATCCATTCCACGGAAACGCAATACCAAATGGCAAAGGCAAACAGATGGACGCGGGGACTGGACAAGTAGAGGGCACCAGCAAACTTTATGGCGAGCATTCAGTGTGTAATGTGCGCTGGAATCTGTTCGTCCTTCCAGCTCACGACTTCCAAATCACCCAGCCCTTCATGACCGGACTTTCGGCACAACATTCGCTTGTCGTGTGTTGCGCTGTAGATTACCTGCTTGGAGGGAAGTGTCTCCCTGATGCTGATGTGTGTGCAAAGCTGAGCCAACGAATCAATGTGTCGCCAAGCCACTCCTGCATCATCCGTCAGATGGCAGTGGGAGTTTGCAGCAGGAAGAGCAGATTCACCTAAGTCGTCAGGGTCATCAAAAAGTTCGTCAGCCCTGTCTGCAGAATGTTCAGCAGCAGTTCGAGGCCTCGCCGAAGAAGAGGCTGCCGACAACAGAGGTGGGCGCAATGATGTGAATTAAGTAGTTTGTCATATGGCTGTGAATGAAAACGCTGGATTCCTTCGTAGCAGGCTCGGGCGGCCATTCTGCGACATAGGCTTGTATCATTTTTGGTGGGCACGCCCGTACCAGGCAAAAGCGACAAAGGTATGTAACAAGGGTTGCAGGGGTCCCGCGACAGAATGGGTGTGCTCGTGCGGTGCGAGCCAGCAGAAGTCCTGTTGGTTTGCCATGATACCGTCTCTTCATATGTCTACTTCTGCTGCAAAGCCAGAGGCTCTTGAGGGTCTGGAGGAGTAGCTTTGCTTGTTGGGAGTCAGGAGTTGAGGGCTCTCACTGGCCGGGCATGCCAGACATGAAGTGAACAAAAGTATGCTCAAGTGCCACTACGGGGTGTAGAACCCTTTGTACCCTCTCTGCTGTGGAGTACAATCGTAGCAGAAAAGAGTAGCCATGGACTTGGATGGCGCAAGCCCTGTGAAGGAGGCTATCGGATCACTACACTACTGTAACATTATACTACGTCATAACCTTCCTCCTCCTACTACTACTACTACTACTATAATACTACGACGACCACGACCACGACCACGACCACGACGACGACGACGACGACAACTACTACTACATCACCATCATCATAATCATCATCATCATGTTTCATGTATTGCGCCGAGGTTTCCACAAAGTCGGGGCCCCAATGTACACCCCTATACGCCGCAATCCTGGTCATAGAGATTTATCATATCATCTTCGTACAATACTGATAATCATATTGAGCTACTGTCAATATCAGCCTTATAAAGGGACCAGTAACAGTAGACGTGGGGGCCCCTCCTGTAGTTTAGTATAGTCCCTAACACGGTCCCTAAGAGGGAACCGATGCCCAGTATTCTGTAGGAAGTAATGGCCGTGGCTCATATTACTACTATCACTACTAATACTAATACTTATAGAAAAATATGACGATGAATTTTACTAATGCTGATGCTAATGCTACTTGTATGATTACATTTGGGATTGTCGACTCGCCTGGGAGCTTGCCGGCTCGAGCCTTGGGCCTGCTGTTGCCCAGCAGCTGCCCCTCGGCCAGCAGATAGGAACGACAATTAGGCTCTAAGGTTTCGGGTTCAGGGTTTCGAGTTGAGGCTTTAGGGTTTAGGGTCTAGAGTGTTTTAGTACTACCCCGCCGCTCACTAACCGCTGGATAACATTTGGAATATATTTATATAGAGTCGTCCTACTACTCCTATTATAGACTTTTAATGGGTGGGGGCAGGGCCCACATGATAGTACTGGTATCTTCTCATGATTTACTTATTGTCAGAAAGGAGACCCTATATGAGCTGTAGTCTAAACTCCTTAAAGGGGGTTATATAGGGGATTTATGGGGAACTACTATAGGGGTTATTAAGGGGGATACAAGGAGTTTAGACTATATACCTCATATAAAGACCCGTTTTAACGCGTTTTGGGGTCTGTATAGGGTTCGTATGGGGTTATTTAGGTAAATGCTCATGATTTGCGGTAGCGAAGCGTAAGAAAATACTAATCGGAAACACAAATAAACATGGTAGTTATGATTGTAATAATTGTAATACTTAGATGTTCATCTTCGCGGGTTCTCCAGAGCACCCCCCCCCCTGCCACCCCCAAGTTCCCTTGATTAGCCCGAATGAAGCTTAGAGAACCCCAGTTAAGGGGAACCCCGGTGGTAGTATAGGGGGTGGTGGCAGGGGAGCCGGTGAAGACGGGAGACGTTTACTGGTTGATTGTTGTAATCCTCTGTCCTGCCTTAGAATGTTCAAGAGGAAGGGCCGCCGGAAATTCTACATGGCTAATGCAAAAACTGCAAGCAGCTAGCATCAACGCCTCAGGCCAAGAGCTCCCACCATGGGATGCGGGTCGTCCTGCGAAGGAGGGCAGCAAAGCGGAGTTGTGGAGAACGTTGAGCCGCAAGCTGCGCCCACAAGCGCTGGCTCTGTTTCTACTTCCTCTGCTGGAGACCTTATCACCTGGTGGCATGACCAGAACACTTCAGAGAAGAGGGAGCTGCGTCCAGAGGAAGACAGGACGGTGGTTCGATCTCCTTTCTTTGAGGTCTCGGTGTGGAGTGAATGCGGTGAAGGCAAAGACAAGAAGCAAAGGCCTTTCCCCTACTTCTCATGGCCTCGTATGGGGCGCAAAAAGTGGGGGTACACCAAGGACGATGGTGCAGACAGTTTCGACGACAACGGATGCACATGCACCTGGGCACACTTCCTCTACTCCACTGATGTGTGGGTTGAGGTGACTGTCCTGGGGGATGTTGACCACCAGGATATTTCCAAGCACGTGATCATCCGCCCTCGGAAGATCGCTGAAAGTGCGCAGAGCGGATACTGGTCACCTGAAGCCTCGGGCAAGAATACTGTTAGATTCAAGATCCCGTACAGCGATGATGGCTTTCGATTTTCTCTTGAGTTTCAGTGGGAGACGCTCATCTTGGGTGGAGCATGTGTCTTTCATGTTTGGTTCGAGCCATGCGGCCCTAGCCTTTTGAAAGACACCGCTTAGGATGTTCATGTTCCAGATCTGCGAGCGCGATGTTGCGGAGATACCGCGCAACAGTTTAATCATCTTTGCGGAGCCTATTTGCAAGCAGATCAGGCCAGGGAGAAAGATGGTCCTATGCAGTGTTCAGGTGCCGTGCTGACAGAACTCTGAAGGAAGCGTGCGTGTGAGCCATGTAGCGCTGTTGGAGAGCTCTGAAGAACTGCACTCATGCAATGCATACCACTTGTGAAACAAGCAGGAACGCAAACGCGACTGAGCCTACACCTGCTGTCCTTGACATTCCAAGGCTAGAGGCCTGCGTTTTTTGGATCAGCTGTTGAGCCAGGCCAGAAGACTTGTACACGCCCGCAGAGCTGGAGTCGAAAGTTCACTATGTGGATCCCCAGAAGGCGGTCCGGCTGAACACGCGTTGGAAGGCAAACGCTAGATCCCAGCCATGTTGCATTAGCGCCTGAAATGAGCCTCAGAGCGGTTTCCAAAGCACATGGGTTGTAATCCTTGTCACTGGCATTCTGCCCCCCCCCAAAAGACCTGCTTTGGAGTGGCCTGTTGGGCTCTACCTTTCGGATCTCTACCTGGCCGATCTGATAGGTTCTTGAGAAATGTTACTCTGCAGACTGCTGCTCTTCCCATGCACTGACCAACAGGAGCGGGACAAATCAAGCCGGCCTGGCCAAACCATGTCATGCTGACTCACTTGGGCTTCCGTGCTATCCTGACTTTCCTTCTGGCTTTCTTCCAGAATTGGGGTACGAGAGGTTTCATGGCTGTGCTAGAAGGACTTGCCGCTGAACCTGGACTCGGTCCACAAGCCCATCATTTACTTCCGGCCGGGCGTGTATGCCATGGCCCCTTGGTACTGATGCCAGGTAGTGCCCTGCACCTTTGGGAAATGTGCAAAATTGAGGGATTAGGTCTAATGGTTTTTCAGCGCTAGTGCTGGGGGTTGCCTTTTCCCGGATGTCTGTCGTCTTTGCTGCTGGGCTTTAGGGGGCTGAGGCTGCAGACCCTGAGCCCTGCGTAAGGCTTGGAACTACCATGCCTACTTGAACAACGAGATCGAGTGGGTCTACCTGGCTCCCGGGGCCTACGTCAAGGGTGCCATTCAGTTGCTGTTCCCAAAGAAATATGGACAGCGGCTTAGGTGCACGTCCTAAAACTTGATCACTGCACAGCCAGATCCTGCAAAAGCAACCATCTGAAGAATCGGAAGATTGTTTCTGGATACACGTAGTGCCGATTTCAAAAATCCTTTTTGCAAGAGCTTCCAAGCAGGGATTCGCATTCTTGATACCTATAGCCGCTGAATGTTTCCTCTGCCAACTCCCGTTCAACACCAGCGCAGCTTGTATCATGGCTCCGCGCTTCAACCACTTGCAAAACATGCATTCTCAATATCGACCTGAGGTTCCGTGGTGAGACTGGAAAAACTCCTGCAAAGCTGCGGGTCACAGGACTGGCCAACTGTTGTCTAGATGGGGTAAAGAAGTTAAGTGGGCATTAAAGTTGCTCGCCGGCACAGAGCATGAGGTTCCAATTTGGCAGACCAGTGCAAAGTTTGAATCCTGGGACCAGAAACTGCCCAGATTACCGTCATCGCCATGCAAGAGATACCCATGAAATCCCCTGAATCCATCCCTATCTGCAGGAGCTGGCACACTGTCTGGGGAGAAGTATGTCTACGAGTGCGACAAGGCAAAGATCGCAGCATCAACTAAGCAGAATGAACTGGACAAACTTGAGCCATGACCCACTTTTGGTTGTAATATGTCCGTACAATCTTAGCTACCAATCCCAATTCCCTTAACCACAAACCTGCAGCATTTGGCGCCTGTTGAAGCCCCAAGCCCTGAACTCCTTGTGTGCCCCCAGAGGCCAACGATTACAAGACGCGGCCTCCGGAAGTGCCTGGAGGAGAGCTTTAATCAAACGTATACGGAGGTTTCAACAAACTAGGCGGGTCATCGGGGTTATATGTCCTTTGGGGGGTTTGGTGCCTAAGGCCCGCACCTCTTTGTGTGCCCCTATAGAGGGAACCAGCTTGGAAAGGGATTTGAGCTTCAGATGTGAAACTAATGAAGAGTTCGTGGATCAGTACCAGTCAGAATGTTCATGATTACTGAGAAGATTATAAAACCCCAAACCCCAATCCCAAAACCCTAAGCCCTATGACCCTTAGACACCACACAAAGTGACCCTGTGTACACACATCGGAGAGATGGCAGTTTTGTAGGCTTTTGGGGCGCATGTATGTTTCAGATGAATGCTGTAAGCTTCAAACGCAGGTGGCTCTCATGTGGTTCCGATCTTTTCACCAATGCCCAAGTCCCACAGGTCTATCAACCCCTTCAACACTTACGAAACTTGTCACGGCAGGCTTCTATGAGGGCAACTGCTTGAAGATGATGGAGTTCTTCTCACCTGAAGGCATGAGCCAGGACGGCATCAAACCCTTTGCAGAGTGGTTCAAGCTGCTGATTTGCAGGCAGGACTGAAAGGCCCACTGGACTATCAGGCTGTTGTCCACAGTGGAAAGTTTGCCTCACTAACGGCGGATTGGATGGGTCACCTGCAGCTTGTTACAAGCCCAAGCCCGCAACAAGCCCTAGATCTTCGCAGGTTACTCCTGGCTGGGCGTTGAGAGCGTTTCAAACGGAGTAGGTTGGTTCGGGATCTTTCCCATTCGTGTTCTTGACATGGCCCAAATTGAAGCAATCACCACACAAAATCTCAATCCCATATGCAGCTTGAGCAGGAGCTGGAAGTTCAGGGGATCACGATCACCAACCCCCATTTCCACACCTTTACTGTTTATGGCACCCTCGACAAGGACTGCGTTGCTAGGGTCTAAGGCGGCGTTTCGCATGGTTAGACCAGAATGAGTACGACACATTTTTTTTCCAAACCCTTTTGTTTTCATGGTAGTCAAGTAGATTCAGGTTTGTTCCAGCTTTCAGATCCTTAAAAAAGCATTGCTGCGAGAATCATCGTTTCATTGATGGCATTTTGGGGTTTCTGGCTTGTAAAGTTGCAGCCTGGTGTGGTATAGACTTCACAAGAGCCTTGACAGGAAGACTCCAAGTTTGCCACCAGGGTGGACAATTATCATATGGTGGGCACGTGGTACTACCAAACAGACGGGCTCGAAGTACCAAGCTGGTCCACGGTACAAAATTCCTTCTTCCAGACGAATGACGATTGCGTCAAACTCTACTGGAGCGATGCCCCCGGGCTGCCATGGCACAGTACAGACTCATACTTGCTTCCACGTGCCGAATAAGAGCTGTATCTTAGCTGGTGATGCCATCGCTGCTAGTAGACAGGTTTACCAGATTGGGGCTTGCCCATTACACAAGATAACCTCCCGTGAAACCCGCAAGAAACAATCACGGCAGTGTACTAGCAATGTACCGGACGCTTGGTTGACAGGTCACGGTTCGGCGGATCACATCCTGGCCCCCAATTGCTTTTCAGCACCTTTTCGGGCTCATGTTTGGTATTCTCTGTACTATGCGTGCATCCTTTTGAGGCTTAACATATGTGTGATGACCCCCCCCCACACAAGCCGGAACCCCTTGCACTGCTAGATACTTGACGCCCTGCGGGACTTGCTGCGTTGAGGCCTGTACAAGAGTACACCTCTTCCAGAAGTGCCTAGCGTTGAAAGTTAACCTCCACTCATTAGACTTGAGCCAGCGCTTGCAATCTTAGAGCCTTGTGAAAACCAGGTTTCAGGGCAACGGAGGTTTGGTCCAGTTCGGCTGGAAACCCCGGAACTTGGCCAGGATTATCTGCGAGGAGGCCGTGGGGTTCCAAAGCAGATCCATGAATGTGAGAGATGCCAATCAACAGCATAGTTTGCCGTAGTCAACGGATCAGGAGAGAACCTACGAGGGGCAGTGAATCAATTCGGGATAACGACTACACTGGGCAGGTATTATGCGTGCACAAGTCTCATGCAACTCATGCATGTAGGTTCTTTTGCGTGCCAAGCGTTTCTTTGGGCAAGCTAGTCTTCAGTTCAGGGCTTGCAGGATGCATTCTGTGAGGTTGATGTCATCCACGACCTGTCACGCTTCCGTGGGGCAAGCCACTTGATGATACATAAAGCGCAGGTGTACTGGTTGCAATGCAAAAATCTCGACTCGGATTAGAGTTTTGTCTCTTCAATGATTGTCCGAGTGCAGCAGATGGACAAGCAGCAATGACATTCTCCAGCGTTCCTCTGACACACCAAGAATCGAGGCAACTGCGCCATTGTTACCGCAGCAGACCTGATCATTGATGACGACAAGGCCACCGCTCACCAATTCTGCATTGAAAGCCTCACGCTCAGGGACATCCACGTGGAGGGCAGGTGCATGTGTCCCATCCGCATCTTTGTGCAATCCAAGATTTCAAAGATAAAGATCGAGCGGTTTCACGTGGACCAGTGGAGCGGTATAGATGATCAATGTGACCTGAGAGACTTCAACAAGAACCCCGAAGTGACGCAGTACTTCAAAGACCTGCAAGAGCCTTTCCTGGAGATCACAGACTTCAAGATCGGCAGCGAGGCTGTCACGTCAGCCAACGCACAGTCTTTGGGCCGAATGGCCTTTGAGCCTGTCTTCGAAGGCAAATGGTCCGTCTTGGCCTTGCCGGGTTGAAGTCAGCACGCGTCCGGATTTTGGCAGTCCAGGTACCAGGTGGCATCGCAGCTCAGAAGAAGGCCTCTCCGCGTTGCATTAACGCAGCAGAGGTAAGTTGTTGTCGGGGTAATTCGCAAAAGAGTGCGTGCCAGACCCCATGCTAGGCTCAAAGGCCCCACGCTCAAGTGGCTAGAGTGTTGCTTAAACTTTTAAAATCTCCTGCGCCTTGTGGATTGCGGTGGCCGTGACGCTGCATGGGAGAGGAGCACAAGATTTTGAAGTCTCTTGCTTCCATATACACGCCATAAAGGCGCAGAGTTGAGATGAAGCGCGAGCTACCTCCCAAGGAGTTGATCCTGCTTCAAAAACCGGCGCTATGTGCTTCGTGTTCTGCTGGGTCAAGTAGGGTGGTTGCAGAGTTGCAAAGCATGCTTTCGGTCTGAGGTTACAATGGGCCTACCACAATCTCAAGCATACAGGGTACAGGAATCTACTGATGGTAGCAGCGGATTCGGTGGTTCTGAATTGGGTTCTTACAGTGCAATGGAGCGGTGCTGTGCGTTGTCTGGTACAGAGGCACGTTGAAGGAGCTTCACGCACTTGTCATTGCAATCTTAAGCCTGAACAAGGCCCCTCTCCCAGAAACATGCCATCCCTAGACTTGTTGTAGAGAAAGCCCTTGAGACCTGGCCTGCCACATCACGACAGTGACGTTTACTGCTGCCCGGCAGTATCCTGCGGCAACCTCCGGGGAACAGCAATCTGGATCCATCAACTTGTGCTTGGTCTGTTAGTCCTCCCGCTGGCTGTTGTTGACCTATCCTGGACTTTCTATGTGCGCTGTATGATTCTGTAAGCATCATTTGCTGACTTGCCATTTTTGATTTCTCCTTCTCTCTCTCCCTCTCTCTCTCTCTCTCTGTCGTCTCCCTTCCATCTGGACAATTAAATTCTCAATGGTTTTGAAGTTAGTATATAACGTGGATGCAATTACTGTGTACGGCAGGATGTGTTGCCTGCACTTTTCACTACACATGTTCTGCAACCCATGCTTTGGCATCACTCCATTGTCAGGCCTTGCGATCCTGAATCCCACAGAGAGATCTCGGATGAGTTGGAAAATGGCGCTTTGCGTTCAGAGAGTGTTTGGAAAAGCTGATCAGATCTTCTTTTCAGCGTCAACATGTTATTGCTGTTTGATCTTTGTTTCAATGTTGTGGCTCCACTGCTTGACGTTCACATGTAGCTTTGATATCTGAAGTGGCCCCATCTATTCCCAACAAAGCCATGGTGGCATGGCTCTGGCTCTGTACACTCCAGCTCATCGCACCTGTGGCGGCGGTGGTGCGGTTGTACCCCTTCATAAATGACCCTACAGCAAACCCACAGCAGCATCGTGCCTGGATAAAGGCACCGATCAGCCTCACCAATTCAGTGCGATTTGCCGCTTACAGGGGTGCCCTAGATGCCAAGGATCTGGATGCCCACGCGACCACAGGTTTGGGTGATGCAGTTTGGCCGACATATTATGCATTGCACGATCTGAATAAGACCATTGATAGCCTCCTGAGTCGGCATCTCTGGCTTGTTGATGTTTCAAATTATCTTCCTGGCGACACAGACGTTTGCGACCCTGTTGCTGGAGGTGTATGTGAGTACCACTTGCACCCAGAGATTGCAAGACTGCTGGCCAAGCTAGGTGAGCAGTTCACTGGCATGGATAACGGCGAGCAGGATGGCCGCTGGATGAGCTTTGCTCCCCAGCAGCTCCGTGGCCGCGGTGGAACCGAAACAGCACGGCCTGATGAACTCATGCAGGGCTTTCTCTACTTTGCTAAGCATTCGAGCGGATGGCCAACGACTTAGGCTTCAAGCTGATGAGTCTGAACAGCCTGTGGTACCCGCACTATTATGCACGCACCGGCTACTACACACTGCTTGGTGCTGAGACTGCACAGGGGCTGCCAAACGACCAAATATTCTACGCATTCCTTCGAGGTGCAGCAAAGCAGTATGGCCTGCGCGTTTGGGGCGATGCCTCCATCGGAAACCGGTGGTGGGGGCCAGAAGGGCCAAAAGATTGTAATAGTTGTACCTGTTCGGAGCATGGTACATCGTTGGCTTTGATGCGGGCGCTCATGTACCAGCAGCTCTTGTATAACTCAGCTATTTTCTCGTTTGAAAATGGATGGATGTGTGGGCCCAACAACACCCAGCTCAGTCCCATTGGCAGTATCCAGAAGGCGGGCAAGTCCTTCGTGGATGGTCAGTCCGAGTCAGTTGGCATTCAAGCTGGCATCGGCAGTCATATCACGCAGTTTGGCATTCTGCTGGATTATTTTGCTGGCTTCCAGCCACCGAGACATTTGTACCAGGGTGTGGCTTTTCGGATTTGGGGTACCATTCCGTGGGAGAAGGCAGACTTCTGGACACATGGTGTTTTGGACACAGTGTACCCCGGCTATGAGACTGCAAGTTTCTTCCATAATGAGTCAGGCTTCCTCACACCCACCCCATTTGGCGATGCTGCGGACATGCTGCTGTCGGACGTGCCGCTTTGGCTTCTGCAGCAGTACCCCGGGGTGGTGGTGGGGTCCGCCTTGAGGGCCATGCGCAAGGAGATTTCCAGCAAGTTGGAGGCCTATGTGGCATCCGAGGCAGCTTGGTGATCACTGCGGATTCCCTCCGCACGGTGTCGCTGACCATCGTGTCGGCTCAATGTGAGGGAGGTGGAAGCCTCGTGCCTGCGGGGGCCACAGTGACTGTCATAAGCACCGCCGACCCCACCGCTGCTCCAAGGCAAGTGAAAGAGATGGTGCCGTTGAAGGTTTGCCCGCTTAGATGGGGAGCACTGGCCAAGACGCGCGTTGTTGCATCAGCAGGCGCTCAGACACTGGCCGCTCTAGCTGAAGTTGGCACAGGACGCTTGGTGGTGTTGGCATCCTCAGGTGTCGCAAGCGCTAGCCAGGTGGCATTGCCGATGTCCTCCTCCACAAGCCAAGCAATCGATAGCAAGCTGCCGATCCCATACCCGATTGCTCGCCACGCCCACATCATCTTGGAGGACATTTTTTCACATCAGGCGGTCTTCCAAGTCGAAAACATCACTGGATCCTCAGTTCCCTCGCTTAACTTCGTCGCCACTCGACGTGCAGCGAGCGAGTACCTGCTCGGAGTGGCAAACACACAGCTGTCACAGAGACCCTTCAAGATCAACAGCCAGTTAGGTCCCATCAAATCGGTGGAGGAAATCAAGCTTGATGATGCCAAGTTGGCCTCATGCTCAACGCCTGGCTATATGCCAACCCACGCACCAAAGGGAGTTGACTGCGGAAGTGACAGCTGGGACGAAATAGCTGGGCTGAGTCAGCGAATATTTTCCGTCAAGCTGGAGAGCGAGAGCAACACGTCCATCATTGAGCCAGAGGCTCCGCCATTGCCGAGAGCACGTGGTCTCCCCCTGACTGGCACTGGGGGCCTTGTTGAGCAGATCCTGCAGCGCCCATCCTTCTTTCAGCACTGGGATACCATTGTAGTGGATTGGCAGTATGTGGAGGTTCGCGACAGGTCTGCGCTTGTTGAAGATGCATCCTGGGCCATCCGTCAAAGGCTGCGAATTGTCGTCGACTTCACAAGCGGCGCGAACTTATTTCCGGACCTGCGGTTTTGCAACAACAGCGCTGTCCAGTACGAGGCCAGCATTGCGCGGGTGGCGGCGGTTTTCGACAAAATGGTATCTTCCATGCACAGCGACAGCCCCAACCGCCCCAACGGAGTTTTCTCCCAGGAAGCGATCCTGGCCTTTCACCGTGCACCAGAGAATTATTACACGGCCTCCCAGTGCTTGGCTGAATTTGCCTTGGCCGGTGCTTGCTTGGCGCAAGCCGCGGCGCCTCACAACATCTCGATCTTTGTACGTGTTGGGTTGGAGGGCAAGCCTCCCGCGGACTTGCCTTCAGCCGCCCTGCTAAAAGCTATGGGATCGCCGCGAAATGTTCGGCTTGCATTGCAAGTGGCCTCAGTGTCAACAGGGCCTGCTACAGGAAGTGCTGCACCATTCCTGCCACTTGTCGGTGCCTGGATGCTTGCTGGCCGCGCTGCCGACGTGTTTAACGGTGGCTACCTTGGCATGAATGCGCCGTTGGCATGCCTGGAAGCTGAGGAGGCTCGCTGGGTCAGCGATTGGCTATCAAAACGAACGCGCGGCTCTCTGCTGCTCCTGGACGCCTCGCTGCCGCACGAGCTGAGAGAGGCAGAGGACGCGGAGTTCGAAGAGCTTCTCGCGCTGAAGGCTCTTGAGCATCAAGAGGTGCCGCCAAGGATACAAGGTTGTCCAGGCGTCAACATCCAACCCCAAAATTTGCAATATGTTTAAGTTCAATTTTGTAGAGAAGCCACAAGCGCCCAAATTGCTTTTGACACGAAATGCCACTAATTGCCAAATGTATCTGCATTTGAATGCATGAGGCGGCTCTGAAATGCGGTCAGGAGACAGAAATTATATTCATTGGAGAAGGCTGATAAATGAATTGCAGAATATCAAAATCCGTGTATCTAGATAATAGATTATTCATCCGTCCAATTAAATATTGGATTTCCTAAGATATGATATTATAAGATTGCGAGATGGAGACACTGATGATATGCGAATGAATCATTTTGGCACGCTCAGTTGTCCAATTTGTAATTCTGCTTTGTCATTTCAACTGCCATTTCACTGTAGCTCTTTTTTTTTTTGCCGTTCTGGTTTGTCATTCTGACAGGTGTCCATGTTTGAATGTTTCATGTTCTTGCTGCTCTTCTCGAAGTTCATTCTTGGACAGGCAGCTGGCAAGGGTTCAAAGCAGTGTAGTGTTGACACGAGCAGTATATATGTATTCGTACAAGGCATGGAGTTCTGCAACACCGCTGCCGAACATAGACTACTAAACTAGCTTTCCAATGGGATCGCAGCCGCATCAAAGGAGCATCCCCAATACACGGCCCTGTGGTTTGGGGGCATCTTGCTGGGAACGACGCCCAGGAAGGGAGGGTCCCCAAAGGGTCTGGGAAAGGCGGCCGCAGGCGGGGCGGAACAGGCAGCACCCTGGCACGGCATTCCAAACGGAACGGAACGGGTCGGGGACGGTGCCCGGGAACGGCGAACTTCGAACGGAGTGGAACGGGTTTGGAGGGGGTCCGGGAACAGCAAACGAGAAAAGCGCCGGACGGGCACGGAAATCTCGCAGAATTGGACTTCCAGAGCCATTCCGGGCCTTTACAGGATATCACGCCATTTGCCGTTCTAAATTCTAAACGGAAGCTTGTCCGGGAACGGCAAATAGAAACGGCAAACGGAGTGGAACGGAAGCGGAAACGGGAACGGTAAACGAGAATGGTAAACGGGAACGGCAAACAGAGCGCAGCAGATCCGGAGGGCGTCTGGGAATGGCAAATGGGAAAAGCGCTGGATGGGCACGAGATAGGTACGAGAACGGCAAATTCTCGAAATATTGGCATTCTAGAGCTATTCCAGGTCCTTGCTCGATATTATTCCGTTTGTCGTTCTAAACGCAATTTTGTCCGGGAAGGGCAAACAGGAACGGCTAATCGGAATGGAATGGGTCTGGAAGCGGGGACGAGAACGGCAAATGGGGATTCTAATCCTAAACCCTAAATTTCATATATATGGGAATATATTTTTTCGGAGCCCTTTTCAAGAGACCCTATATAATCCCAAATACTTCCTTATATAAAAGAACTCTGGCTATAAATAAATTCTAGATCTAATTGCCGAGAGACCTTAGGGATTTGGGGTCGCTCGGGCATAGGAACGGCAAAAATTATAGGAGGAGTTGGCATTCTAGGGCCCGTTGGGGTCACTCCATCTGCTGTACTAGACAGAAGTTGGTCCGAGAATGGCAAACGGAATAGAATGGGTCAGGAGGAGAGGAATGGCGCCCAGAAATGGTCTATAGACGCCAGCTAAATGAATCGCTCCCCATCGAATCTTATTAGCTCACCGAATCTTGTTAGTACTAGTCCCTTTTTTGGTCGTAGAATCTTTGACGGATCCTGCCAAGATTACCCAAAGATCCCGAAGACCATTATTGATCAACGATACTCTAGGAAGCCTAGAATTGCTGGACGCATGACCTATAATTACAATTGGAAGCGGAATCTAGATATGATAATTGGAATGATAAATTGCGACGATAAATCAGGGCATGCAAATTGGAACGGCAAATGACATCCTTGAATATACGAAAATAATTCTGGAGCAAAGGCTATATGGATTCTAAATATTCTTATAAATATGATATCTCCGAATAATAAAATAATGAATTATTCGACTTTATTCGATCATCAATAAATATTGATTCATATGAAATTGATATATGAGAGCGATAGCATAATTGATTATATATTATATTAATATTAAAAAAATGGAACTCAAAAATTAAATGGACTTCTCTTATTTGATATTATTCCTCAATATTATGCGCGGTCATTTCGTTCGTGCGTCTCTTAAAGGATTTCTAGAAACTCTATCATCTAAGAGAAATAGAAAATCTTTGAGATTTTCGATGCGGGCGTTTCCCTTGCTTCTGGAGCGATTTTCTATAATGATCTATATTTCTGATTGATTGCCTGATTGGTCGGCAATTTTCAATAGCCCTGGGATGCAATAATAGAATCTTTGAGTAAGATTTCGACCTTTTTGACTATTTGCGTAATTGCTCGACGAACCGTTTAGACCTCCGGATATGCAAAAATCTCGGAGATTTATAGACGTGCTTTTTTTTCTTTGGAACGATCTTCCGCGTATAGACCCGGGACGGAGAACCACAATCTTTCAGAATTTATAGATTGATCATATCTATCTTCGTGGATTTATGCGCTCTCCTGAGCCGCCGCGCAGATAGCCCTGCCTCAATAATATGGCAGGGCCATTTGCGGCCATCGCTCACGTGTGGCGTAGCTTTTCTAGATCGCCTCTAAAACGCTTCCTGCTGGCTTTTTAAGGGCTCGAAAATCTCGGAGATTTTAGAGACTCTCGAGGAAGCTAGAGGCTTTAAGATCTTCGAGATTTTTGGAGCGGGGCCCAAAATCTCCGTTCATCCGGAGCGATCTTCCGCGTGTAGACCCAGGACGGAGAACCGCAATTTTTTCGGGCCGCATGCGGAGGCCGCGCGATCAAAAATCTTCCGAAATTCCGAACCATTTCTTTCTCTTTAGCTATCTGCTCGGTAGAACATGTAGACCGGAGCGGAGATCCAAAATTATTCAGCATCTATAGGGGCATCGTCTTGGTCACGTGCGATCTTTTATATTAATCGTATATCGATATTATGAGCGTTCTCATATATGAATTGTTTATCGGGCTTCCCGTCATGCATATTCTCAAATACATATTTGCCGCTGCTGTAGACAACGGATCAATTCCAATTTCTAATAAATTCGAAAAATTTCTTATCTTAATCTCATATTAGAATTGACCCGCTATTTATAAAAGAAATCCGATGAATAATCAATATATCCAATCGCATATATAATGAGCGATCAATATAAAAGATCGCGCATTATAAAAACGATTTTTCTATAGATTCGGAAAGATTTGCACTTTCCCCTCCCCCCGAGCTGCCGCGCAGGCAAGCAAAGAAAGAGAAATGATTCGAATTTTCGAGAGATTTTTGGTCGCGTGACCCTCGAATCCGGCCCGACTGCGCGGCGGCTCAGGAGACCGAGTAAATCTCCGTGCAAGCTATACATTTTAAAAGAATTCGAATCTACGTCTGGAGTCTAAGCACTCCGCCGAATAGCACAAATCACCAAAACAAAAAAAAGAGTTCGAGATCTTGGGAAATTTTTGGTCGCGCAGCTTCCGAATCCGGCCCGGTCTTTCCGCCCTCAAGACATACGGGCAACCTGTAAATTCTGCCAGATTTTGCTTCTCCGTCCCGGGTCTATGCGCTCCCCCGAGCAATCGCGCAGTTAGCCAAAGAGAGATAAATCACGCGGAAGGCTGCTCCGGAGGCAAGCTGAAAGATTTTGGAGCTCCGCCCTGGGTCTACACGTTCCCCGAGCCGCCATGCAGACAGCCAAAGAGAGAGAAATGGTTCGAAATCTCGGGAGGTTTTTCGTCGCGCGGCCCCCGCATCCGACCCGATCTTTCCGCCCCATTTATCTTTCTTGGGTTATCTGCGCGGCGATTCGGGGGAGCGCATAAATCCCCATAGACGGACACGACCAACCTTTAAATTCTGAAAGATTTTGCTTCTCCGTCCCGGCCGGACCTATGCGCTCCCCCGAAGCAGCCGCACAGACAGCCAAAGAGAGACAAATTACACGGAAGACCGCTTTGGAGGGAAGGGCTAAGGGACGCGCGGCCAAAAATCTCCAAGATTTTTGGTCGCGTCGCCTGCGCCAAAAATCTCGGAGATTTTTGAGCCTCGCTGTTACGAAGGGCTTTACAATCTCGGAGATTTTAGAGCCCCTAGGGAGCCCGCAGGAGGCGTTTTAATGGTGAGGAAAGCTAGGCCTGACGCGAGCGAAATGGCCGCAAGTGACCGCGCCGTAATATTGAGAAATAAAACTGCACGTGATAAAAACGGTCAAAGTATAGATTCGGAAAGAATTTGGATCTCTGCCCCGGGTCTACATGTTCCATCGAGCCGTCGCGCAGGCACCTAAATTTCGAAATCTCTGGGGATTTTTCGTCGCGTTGCCCCCGCATCCGGCCCGGTCTGTCTTTCCGCCTCATTTATTTCTCTTGGGCTATATTTGCGCAGCGGCTCGGAAGAGCGTATAAATCCCCGTAGACAGACACGGCCAGCCTATAAAATCTGAAAGATTTTGGATCTACGTCCGGGGTCTAACCGCTCCGCCGAGCAGCCGCGAAAACAGCCAAAGAATGAGAAAAAATTCGAGATCTCGGCAGATTTTTGGTCGCGCAACCCCACATTCGATCCGGTCTTTCCGCGACACGGTCAATCTACGAATTCTGAAAGATTTTAGTTCTCTTTCCCGGGTCTATGCGCTCCGCCGAGCAGCCGCAATCGCAGAGAGATAAATAAATCATGCGGAAGATCGTTCCGAAGACAAGGGCCGCGCGACCTATAGATTTTGTAAGGTTCAGATCTCTGCCCTAGAACAATATATTCCATCGAATCGCCGCGCAGACAGCCGAAGAGAGAGAAATGGTTCAAAATCTCAGGAGATTTTGAGTCGCGCAGCCCTCGCATCCAGCCCGGTCTTTCCGCCTCATTTATCTTTCTTGGGCTATCTGCGCGGCGGCTCGGGGGAGCGCATTAATTCCTGGGGACAGATACGGCCGCCCTATAAATTCTGACAGATTTTGGTTCTCCGTCCCGGGTCTAAGCGCTCCGCCGAGCAGGGCGCAGCCAAAGAAAGATAAATCACCTAGAAGGTCGCTCCGAAGGCAAGCTGAAAGATTTTGGAGCTCCGCCCTGGGTCTACACGTTCCACTAAGCCGCCGTGCAGACAGCCAAAGAGAGATAAATCACGTAGAAGGTCGCTCCGAAGGCAAGCTGAAAGATTTTGGAGCTCCGCCTGGGTCTACACGTTCCACTGAGCCGCTGTGCAGACAGCCAAAGAGAGAGAAATGGTTCGAAATCTCGGGAGATCTTTGGTCGCGCGGCCCCCGCATCCGACCCGATCTTTCCGCCCCATTTATCTTTCTTGGGCTATCTGCGCGGCGGCTCGGGGGAGCGCATTAATTCCTGTGGACAGATACAGCCACCCTATAAATTCTGAAAGATGTTGGTTCTCCGTCCTGGGTCTATGCGCTCCGCCGAGCAGCCGCGCAGACAGCCAAAGAGAGATAAATCACGCGGAAGGCTGCTTTGGGGGCAAGGGTCGCGCCAAAAATCTCGGAGATTGTAGAGCTTCTAGCTTTTCTGAAGGGCTCTACAATCTCGGAGATTTTAGAGCCCCTAGGGAGCCCGCAGGAGGCGTCTTAATGGTGAGCCGGAACAGCTAGGCCGAGCGCAAGTGAAATGGCCGCAAGTGGCAGCACTGTAATACTGAGGTATTTATGATTTGAAATCAATTCTGGAATCAAAGGTATGATAGAGATGAAAGATAGAAGAAGAAATTAAAATTAGGAATTTAAAAAAAGAAAGAATATATATCTCATTCTTACGGCGCGGCTACTTGCAATCATTTCGCTTGCGCGCGGCCTAGCTTTTCTGGCATTTTTTAAATGCTTCTTGCGGGCTTTCTAGGTATTATAAAATTTCGGAGAATTTATAATCTTTGGGAAAAGTTATAGACTCTAAAATCTCAATCTCCAATTTTTAGGGGGGCGCGACCAAAAATCTTGGAGAATTTTGGTCGCCCGATTTTTCCTTCCGGAACGATCTTCCGCGTGATTTATCTCTCTTTGGCTGTCTGCGCGGCTGCTTGGCAAAGCGCATAACCCCGCGTTCCTCCGAGCTGCAACGCCGATAACCCAAGAAAGATAACTGGGGCGGAAAGAATGGGCCGGATGCTGGACCCTCTCGAGATTTCGAGCTATTTCTCTCTCTTTTACTGCCTGCGCGGGGACTCGATGCAATGTAAACCCAAAGCTGAGATCCAAAATGTTTCAGCTTGCCTCCGGAACGACCTTCCGCCCTGCGCGGCTGCTGGGCGGATCGCGTAGACCTGGGACGGAGAATCAAAATCTTTCAGAATTCATAGATTGACCATATCGGTCTGTGGGATTTATGCGTTCCCTCAGGCCGCTACGCAGATAGCCCAAGAGAGATAAATGGGGCGGAAAGACGGGGTCGGATGCGGGGGCCGCGCGACCAAAGATCTCTCTAGATTTCGAATCATTTCTCTCTCTTTGGCTGTCTGCGGCGCGGCTTGTGGGAACGTTTTGATCCGGGCGGGGGGAGATCTAAAATCTCTCGCATGAATATATAGGTTGTTCGTTTTCTATCCAATACGATCTTATATATTGATTATTCATCGGGCTATATATGCAATCTTATATATAGATTATTCATCGCTCTTCTCGATATTTATATTCTCAAATAAATACTTTCCGCTGCTATACGCAACGGGTCAAATTCTAGTATTTGAATAATTCTGAAATAATAAATTGATTCAATATTCTCATTTCAATATTTGCTCTATGAAATGACGCGGGCATCTTCCGTAATCGGCTTTGCGCGGGGACCCTACTCCGGACGAATCCTTGATATCCCGGAGCCGTTTTCCTCTAATTATGCTCCCCGAGCTTGGAGGAAAATAATAAATTTCCATGATTTTTGAAGGTATCGTCCAGCGCGAAATTGATTGAGGAAATATCTGAAATTCTGAAATTTTTGAGGATTTCGTCTCGGACGAAAATTTGGAGATTTCTACGTTTTATTCGATCGGAAATTCTTCGGATTTTTGGGACTTCGTTCGTTCGATCGTTATTCGCGGATAAAATCATAGAATTCTTGAGAATTTATATATTTCATTTGACCGAATTTTCTTTGGAATTTGAGGATTTTATTTATTTGCTTTTGCATTCTTCTTGAGATGAAATAAATATATATAAATATATTCATTCTTGAGATTTCGATTATATCGAGATATTATTTCGAATTAGCATCGCCCTCGCGAATTTCGAAATCGTAAATTTTTCGTATATTCGTAATCAGAAAGCTTCTAAATAGAGAATATATTTTATATGGATAAATGACCCTGCCTTGGATGATATGGGAGCGGCTCGAAGCGATAACGCGTTGAAATAATCGCTGCTGGTCTTGGATAATTTTGACCAGGCAAATTCCTCGAT
Source organism: Symbiodinium pilosum (assembly GCA_905231905.1). NCBI lineage: Eukaryota > Dinophyceae > Suessiales > Symbiodiniaceae > Symbiodinium > Symbiodinium pilosum. The sequence goes on along the minus strand of CAJNIZ010012558.1, from coordinate 74,065 downwards.
TCGTCGAGAAAATTTTCGTAGCTACGATAATGACTGGGACAATGATTGGATCAACGATTATGATAGCTATCTTTAAAATTATTGTGATTGGGAGAAGGACTATGATAATGATTGGGATAAGGATATTGATAATGACAATGATTGAGAGAATGAGAATGACAATGACGAAGACACTGACTGGGATAATGATACCCCAAAATTTAGTGGCTTCGCCCTGATGCGCCAGCGCAGAATTATATCATTAATAAGGATCATAATGGCAGATCATTGAGTTAGAAGAATGAGATTTAAATATATTGACCATTTCTTCCAAGTTATTAAAATCATATTGAATTCCCAATTCAATTGGTCTCAGCTGAATTCAAACGAATTCATCTGAATTCAATTGAAATCTATTGAATTCAATTGGATCCATTTGAATTCAATTAAATTCAATTAAATTCAATTGAATTCAATTGAATCCAATCCAAATTTATTGAATATTTAACTGACTTCAATTGACTTCAATTGACTTCAATTGACTTCAATTGACTTCAATTGACTTCAATTGACTTCAATTGACTTCAATTGACTTCAATTGAATTCAATTGACTTCAATTGAATTCAATTGAATTCAATTGAATTCAATTGAATTCATTTGGAATCAATTATATTCAATTGAATTCAGATGAATTTAATTAAATTCAATTGAATTCAATTGAATCCAATTGAATTCTCTTAATATTATTAATTTGAATTAGATAGATAAGATTCATTTCAATATATATTAAATAATCATCAAAAAAATCGAATTGATCTACTGCCTATAATTACGGAAGACATCTATTTCAGAATGCCTATAACGAGAAATCCGCTGATCAATCATTAGATAAGATCCCATATGAAATCTGATGAATAATCAATATATAAAAATGTATCTGATAAATAAATAACCAATTTATAGATTCTGAAAGATTTTAGATCTCTATCTCCAATCGATACGTTCCGCTGAGCCACGCAGACAACCAAAGAAAGAGAATTAAATCGAATTCTCGAGAGATTTTTGATCGCGGCCGCATCCAATCCGCATCCAATCTCGCGCGACGGCTCGGGAACAGCTATGCAAACAACCAAAGGGAGATAAATCACGCGGAAGAACGGTCCTGAGGCAAACAGAAAGATTTTGGATCTCCGCTCCGGATCTATACGTTCCGTCGAAGAGAGAGGAATGATTTGAAATCTCGGAAATTTTAGCTCGCGCGACCTTCCCATCTATTCCGGTCTTTCCGCCAGATTTATCTCTCTTAGATTATCTGCATCCGAATCCGGTCCGGTTTTTCTTTCATTCAATTCTCTTAGGCTATCTACGCGGCGACTCGGGAGAAGATATAAATATCTATAGATAAAGATCGTCAAATTTATGAATTCTGAATATTTCTAATTCTTCATCTAGATATATGCATTCCATATAATAATCGCATAAATGAACGAAAGAGAGATAAATCACGTCGATGAATGCTCCGGAGATAATCTGAAAGATTTTAGATCTCCATCTCGGGTCCTGTCATTATAACGAAAATTCATATAGATAATCAATAAGAGAATAATGATCCAGCATCTTGCCAGAATTATAATCGTGCGGCGCCCCATCTCCATTCTTTCCGCCTCTTTTCTATATTTTAGATATTTACGTGGCGATGCGAGAGATCATGAATCTCCGTAGATATGTAGATTAATATATATATTCCAAGAGATTTTAATTCTCCGTCTCGAATATCGAAAGACAGATAAATCATATAGAAAATTGATGCAGATGCGAGGATCGTGCGACGAAATTATTTCGAAGATTTTAGGTCGTGCCGCCCGCTTCGAATATTTTGGAGATTTTAGAGCCTCTGATTTTTGCGAAAGAATTGGGAAATCTCCGAGATTTTCGAATAATTAAAAATTCCGGAAGAAATTAGAATTAATCCGCTACCTATAATAACGGAAAATATGTATTTGAGACTCCTCAAAAAATAAAATGAATAATCATCATATGAGATTGCACGTGAAATCCGATCAATAATCAAAATATGAAATCATATGAGATAAAAACGACCAATCTCTTTATTCTGAAAAATATTGGATCTCTGCCCTGGAGCTATATAATCCGCCGAGCTGCCGCGCAATCAACCAAAAAGAGAGAAATCATTCGAAATCTCGAAAGAATTTTATTCCGACGCGTCCCGTATTTGATCCGGTCTTTCAAACTCTTTTATCTCGCTTAGAATATCTGCCAATATCTGCGTAGCGTCTCGAAAGAGAATATCAATTCTCGTAGAGAGATATGGTCAATTTATAATCTTTCAAAGATTTTAAATCTCCATTTCGAATTTATGCGCTCGACCGAATAATGACGCAAATACTCAATAATATATCAATCATTCGGAAGAACGACTCAGAGGCAAGCTGAAAAATCTTAAATATCTTGCTCGAATCAAAACGTTCCAGCGACCCGCCGCGCAGAAAATCAAAGAGAGAGAAAAAATCAAAATCTCAGAAGATATTTCGTGCGAATTCCGTATGCTCTCTTAGAATATAACGCGATCGATCGAGCAAACATATAATTTCCCAAGAATTTAGATCTCCGCCCCCCACATACACCTAAAGAACGAGAAATATTTCGAAGATTCAATTTTTCAGAATCATTTATCTCCCTAAAATTCCACGATCAATAGAGAGAGTATATAAATCTTCGTAGATAAATTCATCTAATATACTGCTCAAATAATCAAAGATAAATAAATCACGCGAAGAATCGTTCTATAAATAAAGCTCGTATTTCAAAAATTCTCGATAAGTTTAAAATTCAAAGCCTTGCCGAAAGACTTTAAATCTTCCGAGATTTTGTAAATCTAGCGAGCCTTCAAATAATATACTTAAAATAAATTAGAAATAATATAATAATATTTAAAAGTAAATAAATATATATAAAAAAATCTAAATATTTATCTTATTTCTCTAATATTAAAAAATTTATAATAATCCTTATAATTACGTCCCAAATTCTAATATTTTATCAGAATATATATATATAATTTCCTATTACGACCCCTTCTATCAAAAATTATAAAATATCTTGAATTATATAAATAATACTAAATATTTCAAAAATTAGCTAAGAAATCTTCAGGTTCTCGAATTTTTGAGATCAATCTCTCAAGTCCTCCAAGCGAGCAGCAACCCACCCAAAATAGAGTGTAACTCGCATTACTTCAGAAAGAAGAGGTCTTTTTCTCTTCTGTATACATAACTTCAGATCATTTCCCGTCCAATGAAGAGAAATCCTCCTGTCGTACGATATCCTTATCTAATATATATCTCTTTAAGATGTCATTCTACTAAATTAAATTTGCACCCTCGTATCAAACTCAGACTCTTCCAATTTTGCGAAATGTTTTTTGCAGCGGTCACATGTTCTCTGGGAGAGTAGGGGCGGACCGCCTGTATCCACTCCTTCTCTATTCTACGTCATCAAGGAAAGGGTCCATGGACAGTGCCAGGGCATATCTGCCCAGCTCAATCCATTTTGTTGGGAGGCCACCTTGACTTCCTTTCCACTCTATGGTTAGTTTATGGAAAATGCGAGGATAGTCGGTCTGAGCGACTAGTGCTCATTTGCAGCCCGCCTCCGCAGCAAAGTAGGCCTCGCGTGAACAGGGCTTATGACATAAGAAGCATGCCTGCAGACTGCAAGAAAGGAAATCCATTTGAAAGCAAGTAAGGAACTATGGATTACGATGCATCTTTCCCGAATCCAACGTTCCTTTCGCAAACACTATCGCGACCTTTCACGGATTTTCACGGAAGGCCTTCTAAGCCAGCCGTGGTCGTTTTATATGGAATCTCCACAAGGGGTTTTCGGACGATAACCATGTGGATTGTAGCCTTGCCCAAGGCCCGGCCTCTTGGATACGCTGAGTAGCCAACTTGATGGCCTGTGTGTCTGGGTCGGGGAGGTGTCCGGCTCGGAAGCGCTGAAGCAGGAAGGCCATGCCGAAGATCGCAGACCGTAGTTGCTGGATTGTCTGCCTCGGCTTCTCAGCTGTGCGAGACTAGCCGTGGCGTTGCTGCTATGCGGGTGCAAAACGAGTCTGACATGTCCCACTCCGCTGCTCTTTCACAAACTACACGTTTCCCAATCTGCCGGTGTGTGCAAAGGCTTGGGAACGGCAGCCATTCCAAGACTTCATTGAAGATTGTTCGTCGTCCATGTTCAATGATTCAAGGATGGCAGGATGTGTTAAAGAGCTTGGCGCCCTGCTATCCCAACAAAGAACTCTATAGCTCACGCCTCCAAATGTCATTATTCAATTCTGCAAAACCCCCGAAAGCAACGAGCACATCTTCACGAGAGGTCATCATGCCTTAAAGCTCGATGTGGTGGGCTGCAGGGCTCCTGTCTTCCACTTTCCTGGCTCCCAAGACTCCTGCTGAATCGGTGTCACGTCGGCCAAGGCACCTCACGAGCTCGGAGTGGCAGCCCTGCTCAGCCACAAAGCCCTGGAAAGCCTCAGAGTCAGCCACGACCGATGCCAGCTCTCCCAGTAGGTTGGAGCCTCAAGGGCAGCGGCTCTGTTGCCGAGTTGTTCTCAACCTGCTCTGTTGGGGATGTGCAACTGTCCCAGATTGTCTGTGACACATCACAAAACAATTTTGACCCTGCATGAACCATTGAATGACCGACCCATCCCATCCTGAAACCATCCTTGCCCGATTCCAAGTCTGACCTAGAAATGATGTACAGCCCCAGCCCGTAGACTGTGGGATGTGGGGCTTTCAGGGGCTGCTGCCTTCCAACCATGCCGCTCGTAGGTGGCGGTGGCTGCGTTGCATGGCCGCCATGCTGGTGGTGTAGCTCGCCTTGGTGCTCCGAAGAAATGGAGTGGCTCTCCAACCCCATCGCACTCCAGGATGATACTCGTACACCGGAATACAAACAAACCCACCAGCGGTCATGAGGAGGGAAGCTCATCGTCACCAAACAACTGCGCCACACACTACTGTAGAGCAGGGCAGGCAGTTCTGTGGGGAGGTAGAGACTTGCAGTCCTGATGCCTGCATACCTACATGTAGACTCTTGGACAATTTCAGTTCTCCAACTCGCACACACATGCATATCAAAAGTGTGCCGGCGCATACCACCCAGCCGGGCATTCAGCCAGCCATTCCATCTTCCAGCGCACCCGCATGCGCCTGGCTACCTAGCTAAGCTACCCAAATGGCGATTGATCTTCACCGATCAACCTACCTTACGAACCCTATGAACCTTACCTTACTTTGCCCACCTGGTAGTTTCCATAAACAAGGGAACCCCAATATATAGCCCTCAATATATGAGAATCCTTACTGCGGGGACCCTAATTTTGGGAAACTCCCACCTCACCCACTTTAGTACCTATTTTGGCAAATCCAAATCCCTATGATCCACGATAGAATCGCATTTTTCATTTCATTTCCATTTTTGTTTCCATTTCATTCTCCATTCTCCAAATACATAGCAGAGTGGCAGCCAGGCCGGTAAAGCCTTGGTTGCAAGCCATGAAGCTCTGCATCTCTTCCACGGAGCTTTGGAAGCTTTGCACCTCCTCCTCTGCCGCATCAAGGTATGCATCCTTTGCAGCAGAACGACTTCTTGGACAAACACTGAACCTTTGTAAGAACACCAATTTCCATCTCATGTTCCATTTCATTCTCCATCATTGGGGGGAATTTTCTTAAACCCTTCAGGCAGTTGCCTGAAAGCCCTGACACTTAGGACTTAGGCTGCGGCCAGCTTGGTGCGGAGCTGCCACCAAAGGTGGTCCATGGCCACCATGACCTGGTGACGCTCTTGGACCAAAGCTGACTTGCTCCGAGCAAGGTAGCTGGAGGCGTTGGATTCCATCCTGTAGATCCCCAAAGTTCGCAGCTGGGAGCTCGCCTGATGCTGTAGGCCCCGCAGACTTTCTGCTATCTGGTGGGACAGCATCCTCTGCTTGTCTTGGCCGTTGCCAGCTCGCTGCAACGTCTGGTGCATGACATCGAGACGGCTGAGCAGGGATGCCGCTTCCGTGGCATTAGGAGAGTTCGGAAGGTCTGGTGCCTGGAGGAATTCTGTCAAGGCACCTGTGGCCGTGATGCGCGAGAGCTCGTTGAAAGAGGAGGCCTCCGCATAGCCAGCCAGCTCCTGGAGCATGCTGTCGGTCAGTATCTTGGTGTTTTGCAGGAGCGCTTCCTGGTCTTGGTCAGACCCTTGCTCTGTCAGCATGGTATGGATCTCTTGCAGGTATGCTGTGTTGATGGCATGCATATAGTCCAGCTTGTCACCAAGCCAGCCGGTCTCTGTGCGTGCTGCCTCTGCGGACCATTTCACCAAAGCCTTCATGTTGCTGTTCGTCTTTTTGGTCGCCAGCTCGAGGTTTCGAATGATGGAGCGATCTCCCCGGATCACGGCATCGCGCACGCAGTGGATGTCGCAGAAGGCCCTTGCAAAGCCCACCTGACAGAACAAAAAAAACTGTTGGTCCTGAGCCTGCAGCTCATTGCCCAAAAGGGCTCAGCCGGCCCCAGGCCTGGATGGGATCGCAGGCTGCCGCGGCTTCCTTGATCTCGTGCTTATGTGCTGAGAAACAGAGCCAGAATGATAGAGAGAGAGAGAGAGAGAGCGAGAGAGTGCCAACAAAACAAATCATTTTGCATCTTCCTTGTGCTGCAGCTGAGGGACCTGACTTACGGCATATTCTTCGATTGAGGTGCCGACATCTCAGTCACGTTTTGGAGTTATCGCGCAACATGCAGAGGATACCCGGAAGTCTGGACATGCGAAAGTGGACTTGCTTGGCTATTGGAAAACAAATGGAAAGGTCATCCTGACAGCTTCTGAAACATGATTGAGGATCTGCTCGCTGGTCCAGTCCACTTCTTGATCTCTGGGATGAGTTCCGTTATACTGTCGCAAATGTCATTGGGGTTGATCTCTTGACCCACACCAAGAGGTGCGATTGTGACCTCAGCAGGGTGATAAGTATCCAGATGCAGGGCGATGCAGGGAAGGTCGATATCCACGCTAAAACGGCATGCGCCGCCACTGAAGAATTATCATAGCTGAGGACAATAATGACTACCGTGCACAGACAGCGCCTGACGTTTCCGTTATCTCCAGGTCACACAATCAAAGGCTTGTTTTCTGAGCAATCCGGTTACAAATCATCCCGAGGCAGGGGCATCTGGTATGACGGGGCATATGGAGCCCAGGCTTTCCTGACCGCCGGACGCCGGACAATCAGAACAAGTTCTCCAATACGTCCCTACACCCAGGAGAAAAGGACTCCAGGACAATGCGCAGTTCCGATACCAGAATGTACAAACGCTGTGCCACTGAAAACCCACCAAACATGCGCGGTCCTCGGTCATGTCCAAGATCAGGTTTGTTAGGGAAAGATGGTAATTCAGCTTTCCCAAAACAGCCGCTCGACCAATGTCACCTGCTGCATCTACCGTGCTCGTCAACTGGTGACAGGGGAGAACTAAATTGCTCCAGCCTGCAGCGCATGCATTCCACGAGTCATACATCATGTTCTCCGGCGCGGTGGAGCCATCGCCTTGGGCTTGGTGCTTGCGAATGATTACCCTTTGTTGCTCACCGTATCCTTGCTGCAAACAAGACATGGCGCCACGGACGTTTTGAGAAAACAATGGAGGAAGCTCCTGCCTCCGCCATGCCGTCCGAGAACGCCGCCAACGGTTTTGGCCACTTCACATGGATGATATGAATCCAACGTCGTATCCTGCTGGGCACTCACTAAAGCGAAGCTTTCTTACCACCTGAATCCCGAACGCCACAAATCATCAATTCTCTCTATGGAATCGTTGAGCTACCGCTTGCCACTGCCCTGCACAGTATGTTTGTCCTTGGTGGCAGGGTCTGCCTCCAACTTTGACGTTTTTGTCACGTCGCTGTCCTGCCATGGGGGCAAGGGCGGGTCGGCCAGAGCATGCCTTCATTCTGCAAAGTGCCATCCTCCTCATCTTTGAACGTCTCGGTCACATCCTTCCACAAGTTCTCGTAATTCAGGCACTCTGCCGAATACTGCGGTTGTTGGGCTTTGAACCTCAGGATCATGCCCTCAAACCCAGGCCCATGCACTCTAGCTCGCTTAGGGCGTTCAAGGGCTAAGAGATGACTGCGCATACTGCGCTTGGGCACCTGAGGGCTGCTGCAACGATATTCCAAAGTTGTGCACTGCACGGATAGACTGCGGCTCGGCACTGCCGGGATACTCTGCGGTTGGGCGTTACTGGCATTGATGGGATACTCTGCGCATATTCTGCGGTTGGGCACGGCTGGGATACTCGGCTTGGATATCCAGCGGCTGGGCACTGCGGGGAGGGCGATAAGAACATAGAATTCTTCAAGTTCAACAATTCCCCACTCTGAGGGTGGGGAACAAAAACGAATGGAAGAAAAACTACTTTAGCACGTCCATCTGACCACCGAGAGGCCACTGTAAGTGTGCACGATAACCTGTAAGATTACGTGATGGAGATGATGGCGTCAAATGAGCCGCGCCAAGAACCTAGAGGCCGGCCTTCTATCCAACTCAACACGTTTTCGTTTTTCTACTTTTATCGTTCTCCCACCCAATAACATACATGTTAGAGACAAAAGGCTGTCGGGTGGATACTTACAGGTTTTGGCCATAGTAGGCTATAAGATCTACAGAAGGTCTGAGGTTTAGGCTGTGTGTCCTCTGTTGAGATCCTGAATAGAGCGGCCTCTAAAACAAACCCTTAATCCCTTCCGCCTAAAATTCAACCCCCCTGATGTCAATTGATCAGCTCAGGGGGCTGAAGGTACTTTTAAGAGGGGCAGACTACTTTCAAAGGGGCAACCTAATACTGAATTAGGGGGTGATGTCATTAAGAAATAAAAGGAATTAGGTATCCCCTTAATATCCTAGGATTTACTTGTTTTTCATTTACATTGGGTTTCAATTCGATTTCATTTTAAACGGACTTTTAATTCGATTTCAGTGGTTTAATTTTTATGGATCCGATGTCTTCAATTGCTTTTCTTTTTTTTTTAAATGGATTAAAACTTGATGTCAATAAACTTTAGTTGAATTTTGATTCGATTTCAAACGGTTCTATTTAGGTTTTCATTTGGTTTCAAGTAGGTTTTCAGTGGATTTCCATTCGTTTCTCATAGTATTTCAACAGAAAGAAGTTTAAAAGACCTTGAAAAAGGCTTTTAAAAGGCAGCCCTATCTGATGCTCTTGATGCTTTCAATAGATATTCCCCCTGATATTGATCAATTTTCAGGCGCGGATTATTTAATATTACGGTGGGAGGGAGTGGGGGACGTCTAATATTAAGGGCGAAGAGATTAGTTGTGAGAAGCCCACGACCCCACAGCTGTCGGCACTGTAGAATTTAAAGTGCGAAGGGCCTTGGTTTACATACGAGAATCACAAGGATTTTCTTATCGTTTGCTTATCGGTTTGGTCACCGCATTTGCCGCGCAAAATTCTGGATTCAACCTGGTCACAATTGGTAGATGGTTTGCACGGGGTCCATCTAAATAGGATACATCTTGAGATTTGGTCTTCGTGGGTCCCATCGGTCTGCATGAGGTCCATCTAAATAGGATACATGTGGAGATTCGGACTACATCATCTAAATAAGGTACATTTGAAACTTCGGTCCGCATGGCGCCCATATAAATAGGACGGATTAGGAGCTTCGGTCTGCGTGGAGTCCATTTAGAGAAGATGCATTAGGAACCTTGGTCTGAGTCTGCTTGGGGTCCATATGCAAACCAATCGAAAATAATTACGTTCTCGTTTGCTACTCTTCTCGTTTTGCTACCATCTGGCACAGGCCGATACATTGTGTCAGCTCCATCTAAAACTTAATTAGCGGGGTTTTTGTCCCGGCTCAGATGATGAATGGTACGTGTTTATGCTGCCTTTCGAATCCTTTCGATTACATGGTTTGCACATGGAGTAAACATGCGCAAGCAACAGCACGCAGGCTGGGGATAACTTCGGGGTAGAGTGCGCAAACAACTTGCAAACTTGCTTGCTTGCCTGATGCCCAGGCCTGGGCTGTGTTGGCTGCTGTTAGCTGGTGGACTGGCCTTCCCCATAAGTCCGAGGTTGTGATTGTCGTGGCGATGAGTCTTCTCTCTTCTTCTTCTTCGTTCAGGCTATGGAGAAGGGGAGGAACCCCCTCTCCGGGCGTCATTGCCCAGCCCGTGTTGGGCTGACTGGTCTTTACAACCCCTCGTCGGACTCTCTCTTTCTTTCTTTCATTCAGGCTATGGGGAGGGGGTTCCCCCCCCCCCCGGGCTTCTCCGCCCAGCCCGTGTTGGGCAAACTAAGCTACCGTGCCCCTCGTCGCTCCAGAATGGACTCTTTTAAGGGGGGGTTGTTACGGGACACCTGGCGTATATAAGCAGTCCATTCTTGAGCTGTGCTGCAAGTGGTATCCTTGCAGTTTGTAGCCATGACATAGTTGAGATCTTAGGTTTGTATTCTGGGTGCGATATCCCTGTAAGGTATGTCATGTTGGCTCATGGCTCGTCAGCGGTCAGCAGTGTGCCTTACTTTGTTGCCACCTTACTTTTTCTTGGGGTAACTAAGAAACAACAGCTTGCATTGCGTTACAATCCCGGTACTTTAGGGTGGCTGTCCTTGCTTGGCACTGCTGTCAAAAGTTTTGGCCATGTGAGGTCAGGCAATTTCCCACTTTAGTATAGTTATTGAGCTGCAGTACGTGTTTGGGGAGACAAGGGGAAAAGCGCGAAGGTGTGGGTTTGCCTTTGTTGGTGAAACGGACCATTTGTGTATTGACCCATTTGTGACCAAACTATTAGGGTATCGGACTCTCTCTCTCTCTCTCTCGCTCGCTTGCCATGCGCATGTCTCCCTCTCCTGCACAAGTAGTGGTCTGTGAACAAGCACCCCAACTTCAAGCTACATCCACTGCAGCAGCCATCAAGCACAGAAAGCAGCGGTCATCCCAATACCCCAATACCCTAGGCTCAGCGCTGCACTCTTCCAGCTCTGGCATGGGAGGCTGCGCTGGCCGCTTTGGGGGCTTCAGCTTCATGGCCTGGCCCAGCGGCAACCACAAGGTGCACAAGACCCGGATGTGCTTTAGTGACTTTGTGGATGAAGCTACAAGGTATTCAAATTGCCAAAGCGAGCAGGTGTACTTGCCGTAATCTGCAGAGATACATGATCACATGATATCCCTCATATGAAGTACCTCATGTACAAAAACAACATCAGCGAAATCAAACCGCTTGGAATGCAACTGCTGCAGCTCTTGGCAAGGCCATTCGCACCTGCATGCGTCCTGGCTGTAACGATCACATATTTCGGAGTGCGGGCATATGTTGTTACAGCAATGCAACAAAACCTTCCCAGTAATCATTAACCATGATCACCGCCAGAACAACAAGAACCAGCAGCACTGCAACCGTCACCCTCCCGCGACTATGCCACCATCAGCAGCACCGGAAGGACCAGCACCACCAGCACCAGCAACAGCACCAGCAGAACCGCGTCGCCACGTGCACTCCGCCACCAGCACCACCAGGACAAGGCCATCATCACGGCAGCCATCACCATGGCGGCCATCACCACGGCGGCCACACAAGAGCAGAAACACCATCATCGTCCTCGTCACCGTCATCATCATCATGTTCTTCTTCTTCTTCTTATTGCTATTGTCTTTCTTCATTCTCTTCAAAACCGCCTTGACCATCGATGTATCTATCATCCTCATCGTGTCGGCTGTGTTTTTCTCGCACTGTTCACTCAGTGCAAAAAAGTGCTTTGACACTGCGCCTCCGCCAAGGATAGCGCCTCTCCATGCAGATTCAGGAAGCTTTGGGCAAGTCTGCTGAACAAATCAGACGACTTGGAAGCATGACTGCTGCTAAAAGGAACCAAACACCATGGTCCAATCTAATTGTTGAAGCGACCGCTTCATGCGCAATCGCTTTGGTATTTCCCGCAGTGCCTCACTAGTTAAAGGATATCTAACAAAAGTGAAGGTAGAGTCACGCCATCATGCTGAACTTGAGCTTTGCCAAAAGAAGACCGCTTCCAGTGGAGTTGCGAGCCTTACTTCCGTCGATCTTCGGCATCTGCCCAACGAATTCCCCGTTGAAGTCACTCACATTCACAACCTCGAAGGCAGCACCTGCACAAGGACTGGCCCTTTTGCAGTTGCGCATGCGCTCAGAACAGAAAGGATGAACTGTCTCTCGGCTGCTCAAGCAAAGCCTTCCACATGGAGTGGGGTAGCACTGCTGGTGACCTCAGAGCAGTCCTCGCCCACGCACCATTTGCCTTACAAGCTCGCACGCAACTTCTTCATACGTCTTCCTGGAAAGCTATTTGCTTTGTACTGTTCACTTTTTGACAACAGTGACTGAATTCTTCCTGAAAGCCTCAGGCATGCAAAAGACCTGCCGAGCACCCCTGAGCATGCTCCCCCTTGAACCTAAAAAGATGTCCGGTGGGACAGTTTCCAATCTTCTCTGGCACGAGGCCGGAGCTGCGCTGGAAGGTCACGGAGCGCCCATTGCTGCCCACCTAGATGCTTCATTTACTAAGAGGCAAAGCGGACCCGCCAAAGAACCGCTACTAAACCAGCCAGGAGTCGTAGGTCAAGCGTCCGGTCTGTCCATCACGACCAGTGGGACAGTACACGCCGTCAAAGCGGCCTCAGCTCATATGAATCTGCATCTGTGATATTCTCTGCTTCTGTCCTTCAACTTCTGTTCTGTGAATTCTTTTTAGATCAAAGTTTTGCATGTCTCGCGGACTGTGAGCTGGGACAAGCTGCTTACAAGCTGTGACTTCTGGCCACGAGGTTCAATGCTGATAGGTGCTCCACCTGCCTTGCAGCATCGGTATCCTTGGCTCGTTGTGCTGGACGCTGCCCAATTCCCCACAAAAGACGCTGCCTGTTTTGAGCCCAGCTTCGCACTCGACCCCACTTGCCACCCTCAGAGAACTCAAAGTGGAAGCCACCAACCACAGCGTTCACACCGCAGCTCACGGTCAATTTCCGCAACGGTTTCTTCCTTGGGCCCAAAAGGAGGTCAAGGACAACAGACTGGGAGTGGACGAGCAGTCTGCCGCAAAAAGTATGTGCGTCACATCGACAACGCCGCCCTGACATGGAAGATCGGGGAAATGACACATCTACGGTTGAGGGCCGCGCAGGATATGAGGCTCAACTGCACAAAAAGATTCCACAAGAAACCTCTACTTTCAACCGTGAGCATCGAATCTCCCATGCCAAGGCTCCAGGACTTTGAACCAAAGTCCACCACCTCGACCTTAGCATTCTGGCATTTACCTCTCCGCCATGCAGGTACCCCCGCCCTAGGAACCAGCAACAGTGCAACAGAATCACTATAAGGATCCAGAATCATACTACGGGTCTGGGTTCCCAGGTCTACAGGAACCTCCGAGCCCGCCTGAGAGCTGAAGGCGTCGAAGCACGCACCCAAACCACCTCGAGCGTTGGTTGTCACGCTGACTGCACACAGCTGACAGAGACAGCCATCGGCCCTCCAGTAGCCCTACCTTCTTCAGCCCAAGGTATTCAACACGACATAACACGACTTGCCAGTATTAGGCTGCATCTCCGCGTTTCTTCACCATTTCAATGCCAGCGGCCGATCTTGCTGCACTCGTAGCGGTAGGTTTTGAGTCCAGAGTCCAGCTTGAAGCCTGTCAGTGCCTCACCCTCTGCACCTCACCAAGATCACTTCATCTGAATCTTGGGGTCAAGGATGTAGGGTTAGGTGCCTTGCTAGCGGAACGCAGAACATTCAATCGCTTAGCAAGGTCGCAAGACAAGCACCCGAAACCTACCTAGTAGCTGCTACATGCGTCGAAGTAGTATGCAAAGACCTCAAATTGCCTGTCTTGGCAGGTCGTCTACGTCATGCGTGCGTCTTGTGGGCAGCTGCAATGACCGTGTAAGCAAGTCAAAAGAATACCTTGCCGCCACTTCTTATATCCTCTGACATGATGTCTTTGACAGGGCTTCTTGGATGACTGAGCAGCCGAACAGGTTAGTGCTGCGGAGTATTGCGCATTTCAAGGCACCGTAGCCAGCTCAACATGCAAAGGTCCGCATCAAGTGAGGTATGCTGGCGAATATGAAGCAGTCGTCCATACACGTAAAGGGTATTCAGCTACAGTGGACTCAGACATGCCCGGTTGCAGTCAAAGCGCATTGCACCTCGTTGTCTGCAAGTTGGTTGCGCCATCCTGGCCATTCCGAATCTTCCTTCACCCGCGTGATGCCGGTATCGACGAAATCGCCGAACCTTTCAACTTTCACCGTGAGGACGTACACATATGGTATTGGAGGGGCCCCGATCAATTCAGGGGTCACTGGCAAGAACATCAAATGCGTCCACCATGTTTAAAGCCTCATGCTCAGAAGCTACTTGGGCTCAATTTCAGTTCAGCTGAACAAGGCTTGTTCGAGAACAAGAGACGTTGGCCCTAGGATCCGTGGCAATTGAGAAGTCTGAGGACTGAATGCATCCCATCCTAGAATGGAACTTGTGCCTCCTGCCCGCATGCAGACTGATCCTATCTCACAGCATAGATTGTGAGGGAATGCAGCAGCTGTTTGAGGCAATATAGCGGACAAGCCCAGTTGAGAGCCAGACGCAGTTTCTGCGAAACCTCGACAACCAGATGCAGAGGAGGCCAAACCATCGCACCACATTAGGCGCGCCAGAACGTAATTGCTACTACCTGTAACGGCACCACAGCTGCAGGACTCCTCCCTGGTCCAGGCCGCTTGTAGCAGCAAAATGCACCGCTCTGAACGGCTCCAAGTTCAACACAAAGGTGCCAAAAAGTGCACTTCATTTGTTTGTTTGTGGTGAGGGCAGTGTGCGGCTGATGCCTGAGCGTCTTCAGGGGCCTTGCATTCTGTCTGCAACCACCACGCTGGTGCCTTGACCTGCCGTATCAGCGCTGCTACTGGCGCGAACTCTGTTGCTGTCCCTTCCTTCGCCCTTCAGGCTGGGGCCCTGTTTCCTTGGTGGTGCGGGGTTTCCGTTACCGGCATGCCATGCATTGCTGGCTCGAATGACTGGCCACGCATTTCCGCATCCCCTCCTGTCTGCGCTTGAGCTCATGGGCCACAAAAATGGCCTCAAGGAAGATCAATTTGGCAGAAGGTCTTGGCCGCAGTGCCCTTATGACAGAGCTGAAAGTCGGGCTTTTCAGCTGCAGGGTCTGCGGCAAGGCACCCCATGGATTCCATGGATTTCACGGATGGCAGGTTGCAACTTGGAGCTTTGGCTCGATCCTGTTCTGTGAGGAGCCGTGCTTGGTACCGACAACCAAGTATTGAAGAAAGTACTGCAGGGCGCAGGCAAGCCATGAGGAACGCAGTTAGACAGCTCCAATAGCTGATGTGCTGAGGGGCTTGTCGTGGTTTTGCAGATGCAGGGGATTTCTCCTGCAAGCACAATGCGCCACTTCTATTCCATCACACATCAATACACTGACACCGCTGGGGGAACATCCTGCCGAGGCCCTGGTAGCATACTACCTTGACACGACTCTTGTTAACCCGTGTCAGGGAGGCACCACATGCTGGCAAGTAGCTGGATGAGCGGGGCAAACTTGCAGACAGTTTTGCTGTTTGTATCGCCTTGTACGTCAACACTCTGGCTTTGCGGCTTAAGAGACCGGAATTGGTGAGGTTGTTGGGAAGTGGGTTCTGCTTAGGCTTAGTCTCTCTTCTCAGTGGCACAGGCAGAAGATGCAGTACCTTGGAGCTCACACCTCGGAGAAGAGTATCAGTACACTTCCCTGAACCTGGCAACATGGAAAAAAACAACAAGGCGCTTCGCCGTCTAAGGGGCCCGTCTGCAACCATATGCTGTCTAACAAGGCCTACACGGAGGATGCCACACTTTCTCCTGTTTACAATCCAAAGGCGCCCAAGACCTTGTCTGACACTCATCCGAGATCGGGACTTCCCAAAATTAGGGCTACCGTTTTGAGGGTCCCCAGAATAGGGATTGTAATATCTTGTGGTCTATATTGGAGTCTTCTGATTTAGGGAAACTACCAAATCCCGTTTGGCCTGCGAAGAATTGGCCCCAGTCCATGCTTGCAAATGCACCGCTGGTCCCGCAGAATGAGGAGTAGGGCTTGTGGAAGTCCTGGGGATGGATTGGGATTCGGTCAAGCCAACCCTAGGGGTTTGGGGTGTAAGGTTGAGGGTCAGCAGCTTCCATTCATTCTTACTATCACAACACATGATTGCTATTCGAGCCCTTGAATTTCACCGAGGGACCTGGTTGCGTGCCTCTGCCGCAATTTGGATTTGCCACAAATCCATTGGAAGCTGCGAAGGCAACAAATGCTGGCTTTCATCTGTCCTTGATTGAACTGCGAGGTTCAAAGCTCTGCACCCTGTGGCTCTCTCAACCACACTTCTTAAATGGACGCTCCAAGCTTAGATTTTGCAGTGCCCTGCATAAGATAAGAATGCTCTTTCCAGCTACACGCATTCAATGCCTGCGCAACTTCAGAAAGTTTAGATGCAAGCCGTGGATCGACATTTAAATCTTGTCGCAAGCCACACGTGACAATAAATGGATTATAATGGATTTGTTGGGGCAGTCCCTATTTGCATTGGCCTACATCTGAGCATTGAAGTCTCTGTTGCAGCCTCTTGGGTTCTTGCTGGAAACCATGGTTGCATTTTAGTCGGCACTGTCTTCCTGCCGGCATACATACCTAGATCAACCCTCAGGCTGGAATACCAGCCCGAAGTGATTCGGACCCGGCAAAAGCCTGAATTCAAAAATGAAGCCCGAGGGAAGAATAGTAGCCCGAGAGCAAAAATACAACTTACCCAAAGACGCGGGCAAGTAAAAGATTGCCATCAAGACGAGTTGGACGGTGTTGATTTCAGGGAATTACGTGAACTGAGCTTCAGATAGGAAATCTAGATTCAGGTCTACGGGAAAAGACGCCCGAATAACGGGAAATCACGCCGAATATTTTTACTCAAAATCAGCTTCCAGAGTTGTCAGTTTCAATCAAATCTGTTCTGATGTTTTGAATGTCGTGCCAGAAAAACTTTGCTATCATTCCACTTATACAGCCCCATAGCTCAAGTAAACTCATTTTAGCCCGATGCTTGAAAAAAGCCCGAGTAGGGAAAAGTCTACTTTTCCAACTCAGTCTGGAATACCAGCCTGAAGGGGGATGTAGGTATATGGATACATGAGGGATACAGCTCTCAGCGGCCCCCCCTGGACCGCAAGAGATCTCTTGCAGTCCCAGCTGCGCGTTGCACTTCATGTGGCTTAGCCTGGATATCGGCGATGCGCTCATGCATTCATCCTTGTCCTCCATTCTGAAATTGCATGGCCCAAAGCCCGCTACGACTACTGCTTTAGGGGGACCCCTTCGGGGGTGGGCGTATGTGGGGGGGTCCCCGAAATAGGCGGGCCGCCTATTTGCATATCATTCCATATCATTGAAGTGCTGGGGGTCCCTTGACCACATTGCCATGAGGGAGCTGGCACAACAATCTGGCCTTGAAACTGAGGATTCCCGCCCATTTTTCCTACCCCCACCCCACACTGGTAGAATCGGCGTGGGAATAGGCGGCGCCCATAGTGACATACCCCCCCCCAAGCGCCTATTACGAGGGGGTCCCTGTAATGCTTTCCTGCAATCATACCGCCATCTTGCTCCGTGTTTTTTCAAAGACACGTTCTCGTCGCCTGCTTTCTAATTTTTTCGCGAATCCGGAAAGACCTGTTGCATTATGCCCTGAACTGTACCCCCTCACTGAGTTTCCTTGGGTGGCCCACAAAAAAGTCAAGGATGGTCTCCCCAACAGCAAACACTGCAACGGCAGCAGCAACAGGCACAACAACATGGGCAACGGCAGCCGGCAACGATTCGACAGCGACGAGGATCGTGGCGGCGCAGCGACAATGTTGACTTGTTCCTACGACTACAGCATACAACAACCACTGCCACAACTGCGCCGTTGTTGAACTCATTTCAGCTTCACCTCGCTTCACCTCAAGCATGATAAAGAGGGGGCAATCAGGACCACTCTTCTGACCACACTGCTGCTGCTGCTGATCATGAGGATAGTGATGAGGATGAGGATAATGGTGATGATGACGACTGAACATGGTTATGGTTATGGTTATGATTGTGAATATTGTGATGATCATGGTGGTGATGAAGACTGACCATGACCATGATGATGGCGACGCTGATGATGGTGTCTGACAATGATGATGGTGGTGATGCTGATGATTACCGATGCGCTTGCTGTCGCTGTCGTTGTGGCTCTCCAGGCGTCCTCAGGGAGGAGCTTGAAGATGCGAGCCTGAGGACTTGCCCACCCGGTGACCTGCACAAGATTTAAGTGAGCTGAGCGGTGCACTTGATACAAGGCTGCGGGATCAGGGCAGCCAACCTCACAAAACTTGATACTGATCTCGGGTTGCTAATTCCAATATCAGTGGGCACTAGTGTAGAGGCATCCCACACACAAAATGGACACGACGAGTGTTTGGAGCTTTTTAGCTTCAGGGTCAAGCCCATGCAACGTAAAATGCATCAAAGCTGCAAGTCTCAAGCGCGATAAACCAATTCAGACCTACATACAACCACTCAGGGCACTTTGGCCGAATGCCACCGCACATAACCACATTCCACCTGCTTGCTGGGTAAGCTGAAGGTTGCAGAACACTGATTGGCCCCAGTGCCTGTGCCAGCATATTGGCTGGGCAGATTGTCCCTGCCCCGACGGTCATGCTCCTCAGCCCCAGTCGGTCAGGGTGGAAAAGCCCATCATGGGAGTCCCGCAGTCCCGCCCGCCTATGAAACTCTTGCTGGCATTTGGCTTGTCCTACTCTTGTTGCGCCTCATCCACACTCCAGTTGACAGTCATGCCGATGACTACTTTAGATTGTTGTGGCTCCAGCAAGTACGAGCGCAATTGCCAAGGCCATTACGGGCATGTGTAAGCTCGTCCACTGTACAACAAACATGAATCAAACACGCCTGTTGCCACAGCAGTGGCCTCCTTCTCAATCTCTCGTGAATCTGCTTTGTTGACATGCGATTTTCGAAGCCGCACAAATTTCGTCGCCGGATGCCTGTTCTTTGGCGTCGTCTGTTGGCATGGCTGAACCATCGTTGCCATTCGTAAGATGAGATTGAATTGTGATAGCTCGCCTACTTACAGCGAATACGATTGCTACACCGATTTCCATGCTTTCTATGTTGCATAGTTTTTCTGAACAGACAGTGTTGCAAGTATCATCAAGATCCAAACTGTCAAAGACCTCAACCCCGAGCTCGAAATTTGCGTGAGTTCGTATCTGATGATGCAAAGGCTCCCATCAGCGGACGGCTCCAAGCAATGCTTGTGCTTCGCAGTCTCGCTTAACTCCTGCAGTTTTTGGCTGAAGGCGAAAACCGTCTGAGGGCTCCTCCCTAACTGCATGCTTGCTGCTGTATGTAAGCACACAGCAACATGGGGGCCTGAATAATTACTCCAACAGTATTCTCCAGTTCACGAATCCCCATGCAACGCTTAGCTTTACTCCTTGGTCATTCCCAACTCGGTGTAGATGCTCAAGGCCATGCGGTTGAAGAAGTACAGCTCCTGCGCAATGGTACAGTATCTGCAACCATCCCGCTTTGACAGGTAAACGCTGTTGCTGCTGCCGGAGTTGCATTGCTGCCGCCGCAGCAGAAAGCAATAATATGTTGGGCATTTGACGTCCTGAACGTCAAGTAGGCCATGCCCTTGTGCTGGAAGGCTTGATGGTGTGATATTGACAGAGTCATGAACTAACTAAAACTACAAATTTCCGAATCTGCAGCGGCGATTCGCTTGTCCCCACCCTACAAAAACATTAGGAATCGCGGTATCGAGCGGTCTCCTGCTCATTTCGCTTCTCGTATGGGGCGTAACCTCGCGCGGCAACTTGTACGCAGCCTTCGCAGGCCAAGTTGCTTAGCCCGAACTCGCCGAGACCTTGACAAGCGAGTCTTTGCAAAGCTGGCAAAACAACTCGCACCACAGGAAGAGATGGGGCCGATTGATCTCCAGGTGTTCACACAAGCTTTACGCAGCTGCGGGGGATGGAGCCGCCGTTTGGGCGGTGCAACACGAACACCCTGAGAAACCGTGGAGCCGTAGATCGCATATCATGATATTAACTTGTTATCACCTGTGATACCCCAACATGAGCTTCTCATACAGCATTTTCAATGTAAGCCAGGGGCTGTTGTACCACTTGCCATTGACGCAGCGTAGCTGTTCCGCAGAAACAACCCGGCTACGTCGCAGAAGTCGGTACCGCTCAGCCCAGCAGGAAGCAACCAGGAGGCTGCCGTGTTCCAAGGCCGCTGGCAGCGGCCTCAGGGTGAAAGAAACTATTTAAAAATACTGATCATAATACGAATAAACTCCCATATAACCCTGCACAACGCCAGATACAACTAGAAATTTATGAGTGTGCATGCTGTGAGGCGCCCCCCCTGTCTTTGTCTCAACCGCACCTCTTGTGCTGCCAGGGGTGCGAATCAATGGTTCTGTGGCTAGGCCGCCCGCATTGCTCCACGCCTGCCCCGCCAAGCATCAGTACGGTGTCGCACTGCTGGTACAAGTCCAAGTGAAAGAAGCCCCGTGTCACTCTTGCCGATGGTGCATATGACACTCTGCTGGTGGTTTCCAATAGAGCGGAGGGGCGGGCAACTGCAACGATGGCGATACCACTAAGAGCACATCGGGAATCAATTCGCTCGAACTCGAAGATGATTTCACCCCTAGGGGTAGCCACCGCCACTCCTGCAAATCTTGGCCCCAAAAACTCAGTCTGGCCTGTCGACCCAATTCTCCCATGGTTCACGGTGACTTTGCACAGACCTTCTCTTGACGAATAGTCTATCCTCATGTACAGTTGGTACACATACGTTGCTGCCGGGACGAGGCCCGGAACCACTGCTCTGGCTTGGTCATCTGCAATCCTGCAAGCAGACGTAGAACAGTGTGCCACTGACGAATCTACAGCAAATGCCTTCGAATGGACATCCCAAGTTTCTTTCTTAGAATGGCAACGGCAAGCAAGAGGCAATGCGTTCGCTTCATGGTGCTTCCTCGTGTTCGTGGCAAGACACCGCAACAAGTTTCGATTGTGCATTACTGTTTTTTCGTCGTCACTTGCTTTTGTGCAGGGAACGTACGCCCTTGTCAAACATGAGCATGAAACTTCCCCAAGCGTCCCAGTTCACCACCGGTTTGCCCATGGCCTTGAGCCTCGCAGAAACTCATCGCCCGCCTCTACAACATGCCAGGGCGAACAATGATTCTGCGACGGGGACGGCATGTGCGGTTCCGGAAAAAGATGCACCAAGCACTCCCTGCATTGCAGCGTCTGCAGAACAAGGAAAAACCATGTGTGCATTTGATGTGTCCTCCTGTGCCTTCATGGCGAGTCTAGCTACACAAAGAGCCACAAGGCAGGTCATCATTGCAAATCAAACTTTCAACTGTCACAAAACTGCTGCACTTCCCGCGGCAGTCCTCAGAAAGCCAGACGCATAGCCCCGCGTGTGTGTCCAACCTACCAAGTCCGCGCGGTAGCCATTGGCTAGGCTGGGCCTAAATGTCTGGGATTCGACATGATCTTTCCCTGGGTCGGCAAAGGCCTTGAAGTTATTCTGATGAAAGGTGCTCAAATGCTCTGAGACCTCCAAAACGGCCCCAGTCCTGAGCTTCCACTTCAGGTACTCAACACTATCCCGCAACTCTGTTTCCGAAAGTGCCCGGTTCCATGTGATGAGCTCCATGACCTGCCAGTCTCCCTTGTCACGATTGCCCTTGTTGATGGTAATCTCATGGGGCCCACCATCGAGTTGTGCGCCGGCTCTTTTTGCGACATTCTTGGGGCTGTTGCTGAGCGAGTCATAGGCCCTTTGTCGAGTGTTGGTGGCACACAGCACAACCCAGTCCCTGACGTTTTTGTGTCTGGAACTGTCGGTAAGCCAGACCTTGTTGTACTCTGCAACGCCGCTGTATCCTTTGTGGTGGCCATGCAGCCAATTGTGAGGCTCTGCCACCTGAAGGATGCGAAACTGTTTTTTTCCGGAGTAACGCGTGACGGAGCAGACACTGTGAGTTCGCGGCAAGACTTTGCCAAAGGAAAAGGAGCCGCTTGTCCCAGCCTTCAAGGTTGTCACCGCGCGATCAGCTCCATTCCCTGCCTCAATGGTGCGGTGCACATAGCCGTCAGCCTTTCCTTCAAAACTTCCCACAGAGCTGGGCCAGATGGAGCCTGCATGTTCACTCTTGAACCAGGCCACCATGCCTCGTGAAGGAGGGCTTGCTGGCTTTGGAATGGCAGCGGCTCCCACTCGTGCAATGGCAATGCGACAAAGGTGTACGCGCTTGTCGACACCCTCGAAGCGGAACTTAATCTGACCAGATCCGGTTGCCACTGCAACTCCAGAAAACCGCGCGTTTTTGTCATCGTTGACCCAAGTCCTGCCCTTGGCCCCATTGTTCACGGAGACAAGTGCCTCATGGTAAAAGTCCTCGTCATGGGACATCATGTAGAGCGCGTAAATGTACTTGGCTCCTGGCGTCAGGTCTTTCACAGTGGCGAAGGCTGGCCCGTCATCATACCTGCCAATGCAAGAACCCTAGCAAGTCGTAGAAGAATGCACGAGAAACACATGGAAAATATAAGAAAAGCAGGTTTGAGCAAATGAAAGGAAGAATGATCTTGAGATGTTAAGGAAAGCGTTGGCTCGAAAGTACGATCGCTCCAACCTTTGCATGCACCGCCCCGCCTTATGAAGCCCTTCGCGTAGGGTCGCAAATGGGTCCATTTTGTCATGGCTGCCTTGTAGCCATTAGCCAAGGTGGCCTCAAAGGTTTCCTGCGAGACCCCCTTTCGATCCTGCTGGCCGAAACGCCAGAAATTGT
Organism: Symbiodinium pilosum; assembly: GCA_905231905.1. Classification (NCBI taxonomy): domain Eukaryota; class Dinophyceae; order Suessiales; family Symbiodiniaceae; genus Symbiodinium; species Symbiodinium pilosum. Next base: position 51,015 of record CAJNIZ010012558.1, on the reverse strand, counting down.
TTAGAGACTCTGGGGCCAAGCGCTCCGAGACCTCCAGGACTGCACCGGCCCGGAGCTTCCACTTCAGGTACTGCACGCTGTCCTTCATCTCTTGTTCTGTCAGCACACGGTCCCATGTGATGAGCTCCATGACACCGAAGTCGGTCTTTGCGCCGCTGCCTTTGTTGACGAAGATCTCTTGGGTAGAAGAGAACTTCCCAAAGGTCCCCTTCTCCGCAACGTTCTTCAGGTTCAGTGTCATTGAGTCATACGCCCTCTTCGCGCCGTTGGTGCCGCAAAGCACAACCCAGTCCATTGATCCTTTGGGGTTCCTCTCTTTTGCCGTGAGCCAAGCAGTCTTGTACCATGCAACGCCAACATTTTTCTGATGGTGGCCGTGCAGCCACTCCCCTGAGGCGATCTGAAGGATGCGGTCCTTGCCCCCTCCTGTGTATCGGGTGACAGAACAGACGGTGTGGTCTGGCTTCAAGATCTTGCCGAAACTGTAAGCACCGTTGTCAGTGCCCTGAATGTATGTCACTGGGCGATCCGCCCCAAATCCTGCGCCAATTCTCCGCACGACCCTTGATTTGATGGAGCGCCCCTCGAAGCCTCCAACAGAGCTGAGCCAGACAGATCCTGCATCTTCGCTCTTGAACCACGCCACCATGCCTCGTGAGGGTGGGTCCTTCGGCTTCTTCGGCAGCACAAATCCATTCTCGGCTTGACCACTCTGCCCGGATTGCGCTGCTTTGAAGGCTGTGGTCAAGAAGCTCCTGTGCCGGGCCAATGGATTCCGCAGGGGGCTCTGATGTGTGCTCCTTTTTTGTATGGGCTATCACCTGAAGCCTGAGGAATCTAACTGTTGCGGCAATTCACCAGCGATGTACCCATTTCGACTTGTGCAGGAAAGAAGGGTTCTCGCCACGTGAAGTTGCTGGGGCCAATACTGGTTTCGGCCGTGTTTGAAAAGGCACACACATACATTTGGCAAATCTCAAGTGTAAGACCTGGAAACACGCAGACATGCGGGGCAAACTGTTGCTTGCAGCATCCATCTGGCGAGAGCAGCTTAACATTTTCCTGGTAGAGGCACCAAAAACCTCATGGTTGTTCTCTGGGGCCAGTACTCACACTGTTTCTCGTCGTCTGACATGGAAGCCGATGGGTCTGCTGCAAGCTGGTGTGATCGCTCTTGGTTGCAAATTGGAAAAGGCAAAAAGGGCAAAGGTTCTTATGCTTTGTAAAGAGCCTAAGAAGGATACAAATTTCATGGGATTTTGGGGGCAGCAGAGAGGAGTGGGAGCGCCTGCGCAGCGTGGCAGCCCAGCATTTCGCCGCATCCGAAACTGCACAGCTTGGGCTGCGGGCCATGGCCTCACAATTATTACTCATGTTCGCATTACTACCAACACTATTGCTATCATTTTTAGTATTAGCATTATTACTATTGCTACATTACCCAGAAACAAGGAGGCTCTCACATTACATTTTGAGGCTTCGTCGGGCATGAAAGCCGAAGCTCTCACCACGCGTTTTGAGGTTTGAGTTGCTCGGGCCGGCGGGCACCACGAAGGGCGCCGCTGTTAAGTGCTTGTTGTGAAGCTGCGAGGGCTCCCAATATGGCTTTGAAATGTACATGGGTAACATGTAACATGTACAGTTCTGCAGGCGCTGGTAACTACACTGCAAAGAGTGAAGCATAAGCGTTCGATGCTTCCATGAAAACCTTGGACTACAACCACCTTGCCTCATCTTCTGCGCGCAGCAGTTTTCTGATTCTTTTACTTGTGACATGGTCTACTGCCTATCAGCAAACCAAATGGAGGTGTCTTAGAGAAATACTTTTATCATCAAAACATCGAGTCGGAGTTTTTGAAGGCATGTCCGCATTCTTCTCTCAATACATGAATGCCCTCGGCATGCGAAGCAAACTCTTATAAAATTGTTCTGTTTTGTTTGGCCATAATGGGTACCATGCTTCCTGCCTCGATACCACATGGGTCTCTGAGCTGTTTTCGCATCCCGGCCTGCAGATCACCCTCCAAGCTGAACTCACGCACGAGGTTGTCGCAACCTTTAAACAAACCTCGGATCCGTTGGAAGGAATTCCAGGTGAAGAATTTGCACTGAATCTTGCAGTTTTCTCTTAGTTGAGACCTTAAGTTGCATGGACTCCCAAAGCCGTAGCAAGAGTCCTAAAGCCCTGACCGGAATGAAATTGGGCAAGCAGCGGCAAGTGGTGGCACCATGTTGTGTCCCGTGCCTATGTGCTGGCAGGCGCTTGAGGAAATTCATTCCTTGTACGGCATAACATGTGCTTAGAGGGCTCTCAAGAGCTCTTTTGGTGCACCTTCACCTTGATTATACGTTGATTTGACTCCGGGCCCTTGATCGTGAACAAAGTGGCCTCCCGAGCTTTGAGGTCCATCGTCGCATACTTCGCTGCCTACAACTAATATGCTGGAACCCAGAATCAACCTTTAAAGAAAATCGGGCCATCACAGCCAGCTTGCCAGAAGAAATTGCAGGATTCTTTTTCGCGGCAGCGGGCTTCACAGTCCGTTCGCTCCAGCGCCTCAAGAAAAGGAACAGCATCAGTAGCATGCCCCACATCATCGTCCTCATCACCATCATCACCATCATCATCATGCACAGTTTCAGGAGCGAATCAATATGAGTCACAGATTCAAAGTCCAGAATTCATTTGCCGCATGTATGTGTGAAATCTACAATCCAAATAAGTCTACACTACACTAAGCTATCGTCCTGAACAGTCAAAGCCATAGGCCCGCAAGGTCAGAAGAAACGTGAAGAAGCCATCTGTGTAGAAGTCGTGTACTGTGGCTCGAAAAGGGGTCCTCTCAGCTGGAGAACCTAGCAACTAGACACCCACGATACACGATATACAGAGGCAAGCACTAGCCTGAGTGCGCGAAGCTGCAGCAATACAGGCAAAACAGGACACAGCGCAGGGCACTTCGACAGTCAGTTACAAGGGCCCGCATGTGATGGGAAGGCTCTGGCCCAACATGCGCGTGCAGCATGCGGCTTTACAAGGCCGGCGGCTCCAGGACAACGGCTGCCGAGCGGACAGCAGGCCCCTGTCTGAAGCTCAGCACGGCGGCGCAAGGCCGCATGAGCCCGGAAGCCCCGGATGCAAACCGAGAGCTCCTGGAACATAAGCCCAGTCAAGGCTGCCCCATCGGCGCCCTCTCTGGCGGCTGCTGCAGACGCAACGAGACGCAGAATGCGGTCAGCTCCGTTGTCCCAAGCGCCAGTGGTCTCAGCCACCATCGGAATGAACTTGATGCCTTGCACGGCACAAGTGGCTGCAGTGTTCAGGTGCGAAGCCTTCACGGCAGCATAGGCCGCTGCCGCGCTCACTGCTTCGACCGATGCCTGGGGGAGGGACCCGATCCGCTGGGGGCCAGTAATGGCCAGGTCAAGTGCAGATGGGGACCCTTCCAAGCAGGGAACGAAGATGTCAGCCGGTCGCCGGCCTGAGAGCTGGATATCCTCCGGCCGCTGCGGCAAGAGCAAGCCAGCCTTCTCCTTCTCGGGCTGCAGGCCTGCACGGAGAGCCCAGGAGCAGACAAGGTCCCGGCCACCGACAGTGCAGATGCCAGCATGGTGGGAGTAGGCATCCAAAATGCCATCGCAGCGTGGGCACCAGACATTGGCGTTGGCTTCCGGCATGCCCAGCCTGAGGCGTAGTTCAGTAATGAATGCCGGAGGGTCCATGCGGCAGCGTCCACGCGGCACTGCCGCGAGGAAAGCCCTGGCCCCAGGCTGCGCCTCTGACAGCAGCATGGCTTTGGCAACCGGTGTGGCAGAAGAAAGCTGCCTCCGCCAGTTGGCAGCATCCAGGAGGTCGCAGATGTCACCCTGCCGCTTGGTGAAAGCCACCTGAGCAGTAAGCGGCTGGTCCAGTTGAGAG
>CAJNIZ010012558.1:8715-41533 GCA_905231905.1 Symbiodinium pilosum | reverse complement strand
TGAATCCCTAAACCCTGAATCCCTAATCTCTAAGGCCACGTAAGCAGATCTGAGAGTCCCCCCCTTGAATCCGGTGGCAGGCCTTGGCGTGGAGGTTGTACGGCTGGACTTGACGGAGTCTTCCCTACTTAGGGAGTTCGGGATGTAGAGGTTTTAGGGCTTTAAGGATTTAGAGATTTGGGGTTTAGGGAATTCGGATTTGGGGATTAGGACTTCTGGTATTTAGGGATTCAGGATTTAGGGGTTAAGGGTTCAGGAATTAGGGCTCAGAAGTCAAGATTTGGGGTTGGCGTTTCCGGCAAAAAGGTTTCAGCATCGGCTCTGACAGCTGTATTTGGAATACTTCTAAGTTTGTTTGAGGGGTGTTCATGCGAGATTCATGCAGGCCGGGGAGGAGCCTAGTGCTTGTGCGGCATACCCCGATAGTTACCGCACATGTACTATTGGGGGTGACGCTTCCAAGGCTTCAGGCTCTTCTGCTGGTCATTTATCTAGGCACCGCTAACAAAGGAGCCACGTCTTGTGAAGTATTCTGGTCAGTTGCCTTTGGCTTGAAGAGCTTGGGTGACTTGCATGTTCTAATATATATATATATTCCCCATTATACTATACTGTAGTAGTTTCCATGGTATATATAGACATATTCCCCATTACTATACTGTAGTAGTTTCCATTTTATTTTCCATTATCCCTACATTTCCTTCTGAGGACATGAAGCAAGTGGAGCAAGTTGCTGAGCAGCTGGCGCAGCTTCCTGCTCTGCACATCCTGGACACTTGGCACGGCATCTGGAAGGCGTTGCCTGGTTCTACTTGGGTAGGAGACTGCCCCCTCCGAAGCCCCCAAGCTCTAAACCCTCTCACCCCTCTTTCTGTCCCCTGCATAACATATTCCCTTAGTTCCTAGATTACCGCTACGCAGTCCCTATACATAACCTGTGTTTTTACCCCTTTTTCCTTCTCTCCCCCAGCCCAGGTGAACAACGCAGGGGTGGCCACTCAGTTCCCACACAACCTCACTCAGGACGGCATAGAGACGACATTCCAGGCCTCGCCAGCTCAAGGGGCTCTAGGAGGCTGCCTCAACAAGGAGCCCCGCCAGTTTATAGGGGGTTCTGGGAACTGAGTAGTTATGGTGATTCAACTATTGAGTAGTATTTTATTTCATTTGGGGATACTTTGATACCAATAGAGTAAGACTATAACCTCCTTTTGTGGTATAACATTCATATGAGGAATATAATCTTACTTGATTCAGCCACCAAAAAAACGCTACTCTATTGGGCATGGTATAGGGGGCCACTCCGCTGCCTCTGTTGTAGCTAAAGCTATGGTAGGGATAAAAATGGGTTCATCAAGATTAGAACCGGCATATCCCAGTATGTATCTCGCAGTGCGGAGTTTTGAGATTCCATTGTTTTTGATTTTGATAAACTCATATCTATGCCTTGCACAGTATATGGTAGTTTCCCCAAATAGGGGACCCCAGTATAGACACCAATATACTATCATCCTTATAACGGCTCCAAACAGGTATCAATTTTTTCGGAAATTCCCATACGTAACCCATATTTCAACTCCCAAATATTCCCGGAATAAGATTCCCAGGCAGACGCCTTCAGCCCCAAATCCTACATCTTAAGTCCTACGCCAGTGAACCATACAGGGTTTAGGGTTTAAATCCTTAAAAATACCTGAATCCTGAAACCCTACGGAATTCCATGCGCAACTTGGAGGTCAATTTCTTGAGCCACTTCCTTCTAACTACGCGCCTACTGCCGCTTTTACAACGTTCATCTCCATCGTCCCTTTGCAGCGCTTGGTATTCGAGCTACCAGGACCCTCCTTGTACCCTTAGTTGGGGATATATGGTCCCTAATAGTGGGTACTTAGGCCCTAATAGAGGGTAGGAGGAGGGTCTAGGTAGAGATTTTGCGGGTGGTTTTGTCTATGTAACTGTCATAAGCTTGTGCCGATTCGGTGTGTAGGGTCTGGATGTGAATGTCTTGGAACTTCACTAGGCCGCGTATTTCAGGATCTAGTCCAGCCTTCGCATAGTTTCAGACCAGTTCGAAAGAGGCCTCCCGTGAATGAAGCTTCCCACATTTCAAATGTACGGCTCTCAACCCCAAACCCTAAACCCTGGCCCTAACCCAAAAAGCCTAAAACCTATACTCCCTAAACACGAACACCTTACAGGACCCTAAACCCAAACTCAAAAAACTTATCCCCCAAAGTTCAGAACCTAGACCTTAGACCCCTAAATCCTCAACCCAAATCCTTGAATCCTAATCCCTGAGTACCCAGGCGGCTCGTGCATCTCAGCTCGGGCGCCCACCGCGGTGCCCCTGCGGAAGGGGTGCCGCTGTCTTTGGAAGGCCTCGAGCACGAGGGTTGAGGGAGTGAGTCAGAATTTGGGGTTTATAGGGATTAGGGTTTAGGAGGGGTTTAGGGTGTTTAGGGATTGCAGCGCCCAAAAAGCAAAAGCACGCTTTACGGTTTCGGCTCAGGGTTTAGGTTGTACAGCTTTGGGGTCGAGGGCGAGTTGAACCTTCCACTCGCATGTAAAGCCGCACATTGAAGTCATACTGACCAAATCGTCCACCACGGACTTGCCGCATCTTGCCGCACAACGCCAGATGTTCGAGGATAGCGGCCATGCCCGAACCAGAATAACGCTCATGTTCGAGTGAAGTCGATAACCAGAGCATCCATGTCCAAAGTATAGCAACGTTCATGTTCCAGTGCATCCGAAAACCAGGGCACTGGCACAGGTCGTATGGGGGAGAGTCCGTATGACCAGCTGCAGCAATATCGTCCTTATGGGGAGATACCCGAGACGTAGACCTCAAACACCAAGAAAACATAGTGCAGCTTTTCGGTGTTTTCAGCCTCATTGAATAGAAAGCGTTCCCTGCCGCAAATTGTCCAGATGTATTGGCACAAAACTTTGCGCGAGAAAAATCACGCAAACGTTCTTCTTCACTTTCAAAGCTGATGGGAGTCATGTTTTGAAATCATGAGCCTGGGCAGAAGGCCATGTTCCACATGCGCGAATTTCACAGAACTGGCAAGACTGCGTCAACCAGCAGCTCCGGCCGCTTCTTGCACAAGAAGTGCAGCTTTCCGCGCGGTGAGAACGAAGTTCAGGGTTTGGGGTTAAGGGCTTCTGGTTGAGTTTTTTCAGAGATTATTGGCTCATTTGTTTAAGAGACTCTGGTTTGATGCTTTAGGTGCTTTTGGGGTACATTCAAGCAGTTAGCGTATCGTTGGGCATGTGGCTGATGCTTAGGAATATGCTGCGACAAAGTTAACCCCCGTGGAACCATGCCAATTATGTTTCATCCTTCGTGGTTAACCCTAGACCCTAAATCCCAAAGCAACAGGCATCAATGACAAGATTGGCATGGGTCCCTATGCTGCTTGCTTGCATGTGGGAGGAGTTGGCGGATCTGGTTGGAAGTCTAGAAATTGAAATGTTGCAAATGGCATGCCCTATAGTCCTATAAGAGCTGAGAGAAGGTAAGATAATGGCAGACTCCCTTCAAAGCAGTCCAAGAGGCAATTAATCTACATACTTTCGGGGTGCAGACAGTATAGCATGCTTTATGGAAGCCAAAATGCACCTCGACACAATCACTAAGCCCCAAACCGTAAGACCTAAACCCTAAGCACTAAACCCATCCTAAACGCTATCAGAAACCCACAACGCAAGCAGGGAAAATCCTGAGTTGTCACCGGTAAATCTCTTCTGGTCTGTTATACTTTCTACTATCGATAAACATAGGGTTCAGGGTTTAGGGCTACCAACCCTGAAACATACTCCCCAGCCTCCAGTTTCCGTGTAATTTTCCCCGTGCTTTTCCATTTGATTCTCCATTATGCCCTTACAATCTTAATATTCGCCCTTGTACAACTACAGTTGTATATCCCTACCTAAATGCCGAGCCTTTAAACCCTTCACCCCAAAACCTTGAAACCCCTTGGTCCTGAACCCATCACGCTTCACATCCCTACATATACATACATATACATCTGTATGTACACCTTAGACCCCTTGACCAAACCCCTTAACCCTAAACCCCAAACCCTAAACCCCAAACCCTAAACCCTAAACCCCAAACCCTAAACCCTGAACCCTACACCCTACACCTGAACCCCTAAAAGGGGCCCTTGCGATCCAAGGCCAGATATGGTGCGGCGACTTGCCTCCACTGTTCTACAACGATCTCAACACATCATTACCTTTGTGGTTCCCCTATTGCATGTATATATAAGGTTTAGGGTATAGGGTTTAGATTTTAAGGTTTAGAGTGTATATATATATATATATATGATATATATGGACACCCCCCCACCCCCGACACTTTCCAGTTTCGCATGAGGTTTTAGCTAAGTTCGTGTGTGTTCAATATTATTGTACTTGGCCGCAATCGCGGTAATGCGGAAACACTGCAGCACTGAAAGCCAACAACACAAAACTGCACATTATTTTGGCAACTGCAGTGGCTGGTCAAAAGGTTGCTTCTTTTTCGGTCTTTTTTTTTGTAATAAGGTAGATACTAAGAAAGGAAATGATGAAAGCGCAGGAAGCCCAACATTGATCAATCTAAAAACATATTTTTTTGACATGATGGTTGCTGGCCAAAAAGTTGAACTTTTGCTTTGCTGGGAAAAGTGGGCTGTTGGAAAGAGAAGCAAGTTTTTCCCAGGAAAAGTTGGTTTCCTAAAAATGCTGAGGCCAACCCCTGCAAGACCCTGGTTTTTCTTAGGAGAAGTTTAGTTTTTGAAGTCCAGGCCTTCCAAAAACCGACGGGTTTAGGGTCTAGGGCTACATTTTTTCCCTAGGAAAAACCTTAAAACAATTTTTTGGCCAGCAGCCATAGTTCCCATGCCAGTGTGTCTTTGTTTCTTTTGATGAATTTTGGGCTGCATGTGCTTCAATAATATCCCCTGATATTTTTTTTATCAAAAAAACATCTTTCTGGGCCAGCAACCATAGCTCCGAACAAGTTACTTATAGGGCTTAGGGTTTAGGGTGTAGGGTTTTTCCAAGGCAGAGCTTACTTTTCTATAAAATTCGCTTTCCTCTAGAGGTAAGCTGGTGTTTGAGTTAGGGTATACATGTAACAGATGAATCAAAAGGGCATAGGCATCTCCTTTATTTCTTAGGCCTCTGTTGTTTTTTCGTGGCTTTTATAAAGGAAGTCATATAAGGGAACCTGGCAGACATCCAACCAGAACTAATTAGGGGTTTCCTTCATGTTCTAGGCTTTGGTTGGTTGGGTTTATACGGCTCTTATACAAAATTCTTTGGAAGCGAGCGGTGCTCCTTCACTTCTGTGTTGTGGAAAGGCTTTCATACACAAACCCAAGGGAAAATTGGTTTTAATTCGGGGTTCCTCAATTTCAATTTCCAAGGTGCCTTTTGCTTTTGTACGACATTTATAGAGGAAGTAAGAAAAAGAGCCCAAACTAAAACTAATTGAGAAGTGTCTGTCTCCTCCATTTCTTGGGTCGTGATTTCTGCAGCAGGTTTTTATAAGGGAGCTCACATGCATGAGCTCAATGGAAATCTCGTCAGATATTGTCGGAATTAGATGTTCCCTTCATTTCAAAAGCTTTGTTTTTTAGAAGGCTTTTATAAAGTTTTTATAGATGAGGAAAAATTCAACAAAACTAGAATTAGGGATCTCCTTCACTTCCTTGGTTTTTATTGTTTTGAAAAGGTTTCTCTAGAAGAAGGCTGTATAAAGGAACCCCAATTAAGGGAAATTAATTGGAAGTGGGGCTCTCGTGAAATTTTTCAGTTTCTATTTCTCTTCATAGTCGGGTAAGGTTCTCCATATAGTGTTCGCGATAAAGAAGTTTTTTTTTTTTAAACACCCTAAATTCTAAACCCTAAACCCCAAACCCTAAACCCTTAAACCCTAAACCCTAAACCCTAAACCCTAAAGAGGGTTCGTGCAACCACCTTCCTACACCTAGCATGGCTAGGCTAGTTCTTAGGCGTACAGCCGTGGGGCTTACGACTGGTTACTTTGATGTGCTCCTGAACCCCTGGGAGGATCTAAAAATGAGATCCCCTATATAGACCCATTATAACCCCTATAGAATCTTTAAAGAATTCCCCTATGGTTCTAGGGGATCTAACTTTTGGATCCTTTTGGGGGTCTGGGTCCTGCACTCCTGAATGGAGATGGGTTGTGACGTAGAGCTGAAGTGCATTTAATGGGCTAACTTAGGTGGACCCCCCCACCCAGTAATAGTGACAATAAGGGATAATAGGGATTGTATTAGGGTCCTCTTATATTCTTATTATACCACTATTACAGGGTGGGGGGTCCTCCTAAGGGCTAACACGCTCGCCGCGCATGTCACACAAATCACGCGCTCATGTACTGCTCTTTTGCGATTTGCCGCTAGGCTAGGCATGGTTATTTCGATTGCAGAAACGTCTTGAAGCAACAGTCACTGCAGTTTTACAGCCAACAGGATCCACGAAGCTCTCAGGAGAAATCTCGTTCAATGTACCACTGTAAAGATTTTCTACTTAATTCAAAGCAGATTGCTGCCGGCTATGACATAGGCTATGATCTTATTTAGACAGACGCTGCACCCTTCCCACCTCTCTTTTTTTCATCACGTAATTGTAAAATATGCATAAACATGTATGTGGCTGGAAAAGGGCTTTCCGGTGGATCCTGGGGGCGAGGTGTGTGTGTGTATACATATAGATATCCCCTTTACAGGGGTATATGGCGTTGTTTAAGGGCTGAGTTATATGGGAATCTATAGGCTTCGGGTTTCCAAAATTAGGGGTCTCTTTGTGGGGTTTCCTATAGCAAGGGCTACAATATTCAGGGGCTATCTTGGGATCGCCCATGTATGGAAGCTACCACGTTCGGGATGCTACAACAGCTCATTCTTTTTTGGTGGGTTAAGCCCTACACCCTAATAAACCCTAAACCCTAAACCTGAACCCCTACACCTGAAGCCCTACGCTCTAAGCCCCTGCTACCTACAGATCACCCAAGGCAAAGTTAGCCAACCTGGTCTTCTCCCAGGAGATCAACAGGCTTCTCTGCCTGGGCTGCGGGTTTTGGGATTGGGGTTTGGGGCTTACGGCTTAGGGATTAGGGTTTAGGGTTGCGGGTTAGGTAAGGGAGCAAGAGGTCGTCATCAAAAGGATTTAGCATTTGGGGCATTTTGGGTTTAGGGTTCGGGGGCCTGAATAGGTACCAAAATGGAGACTCAAATGGAGAAACTAATTGAAAGTGACGTGGCTGCTGGGAGCCTACAGATATGGGGGCTCTCGGTAGGGTTTCGAGGTTTGCGGCATCTCCGGTTGGGGTTGAAGTTAGATGTTTAAGAGCTTGGGGGTAGGATCCACTGCAGGTCAGGTTTCCAAAAGCAGGGAAACACTGTCGTTGGCCCCAAAATGCGGATATTTTGTAAATATGATTGCAATATGTTGCGGATTCCATTGAGCGTCCTTTTTTGGAACAAACACAACTCTTCAAATGGAAAAACCCGCCTGTAGTCAACCTCCATGCATTCCTTTCCTAGGTAGTGAAGAGTCCGACTTCTGTCCAGATAATGGCTTGAGTCTTTTTTCCTAAGCTCTCAAGGTATGTGCAATACGAGCAATAGGACTGTGTTTTAAAACAGTTCAAGCCATTGTTGTACCTACATTGGCCTAGGTTGTATATACTATCATGGATGACGCGCGTGTTTCGCACTATATACCCTCTTAGTCCTGCACCCTGAATCCCTATGGCATCCCAGTATCCATCCATTTGAGTTTCCATTGCTCCGTTGTAACCTTTACAGTATGACATGCCTACCTAAACCCGAAGCCCGAACTCATCTTCTACCCTAGGAGGACTCCTCACCCTATAATAGTGGTATAATAAGAATATAAGAGGACCCTCATATAATCCTTATTATCCCCTATAGTCACTACTACTAAATGGGGGGTCCTAAGCTCTAAACCCTAAACCCTAAACCTTGAACCTTAAACCCTAAACCCTAAACCTTGAACCTTGAACCCTAAACCCTAAACCCCCCTAAAACCCGCTTCTACCCTTTTCACAATTCAGGCGCATGGGCCACCTGGGCCTTTACAGTAACACGGTGCATCCCGGAGTGGTTTCGACAGAGCCTTGCTGCAATGATGGAATTGCTTAAGCCCCAAACCCCCACCCTTCCCAAAGCAACATGGAAGCCCAAAGAGAGCCCTAGCAAAACTAGTGTCCTTTGGAAACGGTGCTTATGCGGGCTCCATACCGGTAGTCATAAACTCCAAAACCCCAAATCCTAAACCTAAACTCCAAACCCTGGCCCCCACACACCCCAATCGTAACCTTCAATGCCAAAAACCGCAGCCCTAAACCCTGTAATTCGGGGAGGGTTACCCCAATGTACTATAAATCCTCATATAGCCCCTATATAATCCCTATAGTTGTCCCTATATTACTGACCATTTTAACCCTCCAAACTTCCACCGAACCTCAGACGAGGAGATGCTTCGACGAGCCAACTTCGAGGCCCAAGTGTCTGGCAATTTGGGGATATATGGGGATATAATCTAAGTACTATTTAGGGTTTAGGGTTTAGGGATTAGGGTTTAGGGTTTAGGGTTTAGGGTTTTGGGGATATATGGGGGTATACTCAGGGTATATAATTAAGGGCTGTATAGGGCCTAATATAGGGATAATGGGAAAGAAAATGGAAACGACTATAATGGGTTATATAGGGATTGTAGGATATATATTGAGGTTATAATGGGATAACGGAAAAGAAAATGGAAACGACTATTTAGGGTTTAGGGATTAGGGTTTAGGGTTATAGGATATGATTTGGGGATACTATGGTACCCAATATAGAGTAAGACTATGTCCTCCTTTTGGGCATAGTATTTTATATATGGAGCATAATCTTATTGGGTTCAACCACCAAAAAAACGCTACTCAAATGATCGTCTGGGTTTAGTGTATCAGGCTTAGGGTTTAGGGTTAGGGGTATGATCCCCACCCTTTGATCGGATATACAGGAATTTTCAGGGCTTCCAACAATCTCGAATCCCTAGTACTTGGCCCCTGAGCCTTGAACGCTACCCGAACCCCAAACAGAACCCTATAAAGACTGTCTTCCCATAACGTGCCAAATCCCTAACCCCTAAACCCTCCGTATCCCCCTATATATCACCCTTCTTAAATGTGACCCTAAACCCCAACATGTTCCCATATAGTACTTAAAAACCATCTTAGAATGACCTCATCCACATCCCTGGTGCAGGCCATGCTGGGCCCTGTGCTGGGTTTTGTAGCTTTCCATGCCGCCCAGCTGCGGAACCGATTTTTCGCCTATGGTGTCGAGGAGGCCAGGGTGTAGGTGTTAAGGCTTATGGCTTGGATTTGGGATTTAGGGGTTATACCCTAAACAGTAAACCCTAAACCCCATAAGCCCTATAAACCCTAAACCCTAGAGGGTTGGGTTTGGGGTCTAGGCGCATGGGGAGGCGACTTGGGGCTTAGTGTTTTGTTGAGGGTTTGGAGGCAAGCCGCGAGTGCGCAATATGCGGCAGAGTCTAGGGTTTAGGGTTCAGGGTTTAGGGTGGAAGCTATAAGAACAAGTAGTTTCTGTAATGATTTGGACACACAGAAGTTGTGAGAACTACGGTGGATACTACAAATCATCCAATGACCCTAAGTACCTTATACCTTGGAATTATATTGCGATAGTATATGAAGATCATGTAGGGTTTTTTAAGTATCAGCAGTAGTGAGTAGTTTTAGAATGATGTTTTTCATTCGGCTGCCTAGATTAACCAGTCGTTTTTTTAATGAGGAACCTTTACAAGCAACATTGAATAAGACCTTTTATGGGAACTAGTAGTTGTTGTCAGGAACGGTAAAGATTCTTGGAGTAGTGGGTGAAACTCCAAAGTCTAAACCTCTTCAGCGTCGCAGAAAGGGACGGTGCGGAAACCAGACAGCCGAAGTCCTAAACCATATGTACTACAGTCTAAACTCCTTGGAGGGGGGTTATGTAGGGCTTAGGGTTTAGGGTCTAAGCTCGTTAAAGGGGGGTTATACAGGTGATTATTGGGGGGAACATGGTAGGGGTTATTTCGGCGCTAGGAGTTTAGACTTTAGCTCATATTATAGAAGCCCACATGATTGCTGGTAGTATTCGGTTATGATTGCTATATAGCTGCAATGTATTACATCCAAAAGCCACGCTAATCACGTAGACCCCTATATACAATCTAGATCAACGCAAGTTTCCGTTTCATTTTCCACTTGATGCCCCACTAGTCTGTTTATTTTGGCCAGTATATCCCAGCATAGCCCCCATATCCCGGCTCTAGGCTCCCTAAACCCCAAATCCTAAACCCCTAAACCCTAAACCCCAAACCCTAAACCCCTAAGCCCTAAACCCCTAAACCCTAAACCCGCCGGCTCCTACAGTCCAATGTCTTTCCGAGAGGCAGCACTCAACCTGCTCTTCTGCGCAGCGTCCACGGATGTTGAGGCCTTACATGGGCCATACCCTAGGGATCCAAATAGCCCAATGTAGGTAGTATTTACAGACTTTAGGGCCCAATGTAGGTATTATTTGTATACTTGGATTCCCAGGGATAATCTGAACTCCTTGAAGGGGGGTTGTATAATGTAGGGTTCAGGGTTTAGGGGACTCCTATAGAGGTTCTTTATTGAGGGGTAACTAGGGCCATAATCTGAACTCCTTGAAAGGGGGTTGTATAATTGAGGGTTCAGGTTTGGGGGATTACTATGGGGGTTCTTAGGGGGTAACTAGGAGTTTATAAAGAATATGGGGAGGGGAGGGGTCAGGGGAGGGGTTTAGGGTTTGGGGTGTAGGTTATGTTTTACGGCTGAGCCAGAATGAAATTCTTGAGTGCGCGCAACCTTTTGCCGGAGCGTGCATGAACCATGACATGCCTGCGCGTTTCGCCGCAATTGGGGTCAGAAGAGGAAGGAGCTCAAGGTTCAACGTTTGGAGCATGCCTCTCTTCATCCGTGCAAAGCGACAACATGTGCGTGTCTTGCATTTTGAAAATGAGGAAAAGTCGCATTTTAACATCCTATCCGAAAAGCCACAATCCGTGACTCAGCTGGCATGCAGTACAAGGAGTACGAGGCGAATATGCCGGGGCAAATGGCGTTGGGATAAGTTCTCATGTCTTTGCACCCCCCCCTGGGTGGCTATAGGGCCACCAATGTGGACTTTTCGGGCAAAGTCCGCGATGGAACGGAGAAGAGAGCGAATTCGGGAGAGGAATGCAAAAAGGGAGTCGGCGCGGAGAGCTCCATCATCATCATCATCATCAGGTCAAAGAGCAGAAATCTTTTACCACGAGCCCCAAATCTCTGCACGGGGAAAGTTGCATCTGCATCAAAGGCTTTCAAGACGCACATGCAGCATAGCCGTACACTTTCATCTTCTGTGACCTTCAAGTGTGAACCTGTAAGCCAATAGCCCCAGCGCCCCTGAATCACTGAACGCCCCTAAACCATGCCCCTGCCTAAACCCCACAAGGAATTAGACAAATGTCTCTTTTGGTAGTTTTATTTTTTTGGGGCCATGATTTTGCCTATTTTTGGGGTCGGGCCAAACCCTAGAGTAGAGCACACCCTAAACCCTCAACACCCACATGCCCTGAACGTTAGAGTGGTCCATGCCTGCAGTCTCAAGATCTTCGCGGGAAGTTTATCGTTCCAGTGGCCGCACTACATCCGCCGCTGGACCGCCTTTGCCTTTGAGTCTACATGGGCATCATAGCACGGGGTTTCAACCAACATTGCAGGAACATTCTGAAGATTATGCGCGGGGCGTTGTTGTACATATGGCCCCCTGTGGGTCCCAAACTTACTCAGCAGCGCTTTTCAAACGGAACTGCTCAGGTTCCAGTAAACGGACGTCATTTTGACAAACGCCAATGAGCAGGAATTAAGGCAAACTCCGCACATATACCCTGCCCTGCAACAGTCCTGATATTATCCTACAGGCCACCTGGTCCCAAAGCCTTCAACGCTCTCTAAAAAAGCCTTCACTCAGACAAACAGGGGTAGGTTTGAACATTATTTTGAATTTTCATTATAATCCCTGTATAATCTCTAAGCGGTCGTAAAACTCTAATTTTTGTAGGGTCCCCAAGCCTACCCAAGCAAACTTTCCGACGGACTTCCCTACGTCTCAGGCCTAGGCACCCACAAGCCTACAACGATGAATTTGCGGCACGTCTTTGGGAGTTCAGCGCCTCGGTTTGTAGTTCCGACCGAATGAGCTATAGTCTCAAGTCCTTAAACGGGATTATATACGGGATTATACAGGGATTATACAGGGGAGTATAATTGGGGTTCTGAAAGGGGATACTAGGAGTTGAGACTATAGCTCAAATGGAATCCCCCAAAACAAAGCCCCCATCACTACATCGCAAACCATCGGAGGTTGCATTTTTGGGATCCTTTCAAGGGTTTGGGTTGAGGGTGTATGCAATCAGCTGTTGAATTGTTATCAAGAAGCGAATACTTTTAGGATAGACGGAGGAATCTACAGGGCCTCTGCAGCCTCCCTACGCCCTAAAGCATAAACCCAAATGCAGCAGAGGGCAAGGCCACGAAACCACAGCAGTAGCAGTAGCTGTCACATAAAACTGCATCTCTCATCCTGGCCAAAGATGGTTCAAAAGCATTCAATACAGAATCTTGACATATGCATGCCTCCATCCAAGGCTATACATCCAGAAATTAGATTCTCTATAAATATATATATATAGTATATATAATATCTATCATATATATATGATGTAGTATACGGATAATATACTATAATATATATATATACATATATATATATATCTGTGGTCACGCGCATGCTGGCCCTCCCCCACATAGTCGGTCTGGGCCTCTTCGCCCCTCCTGCTGTAGTTGGAGGGTTGGGGCGACGCTCCCCTTCCCCTGTGGGTGTGTTTTGGGGGTGGCCCGCCCCCCCTGTGGATGGGGTTGCATAGGATGAAGAGACATGACTTGGTCTTCCCCTCCCTCCTGTGGGTGGGGGTGGGTGGAGTCTCACAAATTCAGGAATTACGTAGGCCGAGGATTAGAGAAGATATTTACATGGATTAAACAGGTCTCTCTGTAGACGTAGAGATGGGATATCATTCCTATGCAGTGTTTCTGACGTCTTGAGAGGGCCTTACAAGGACACATAAGCTATTCGTGGTGGGGTATCGGAAGCGTTCAAATACCAAAATCCACCACAGCCCCAAGCTCCAACAGTGACGACAGTCACGAAGATGGCGCCTTCCAGACGCCCAATCCCTGTGACTGTTGGCACTTTTGAGATTGAGAAGGGCTATACGCCTGTCAGTTTCATGAGTCCAGCAGCACTTGGCCGCTGATGATGTCAAGCGCAGCCGACGATCATGGGATTCAATACTCGAAGGCTGAGGCGTTGCAAGTGGCGTCATTCTAAACTTCTAGTATCACCCTTAATCACCCCTATAATACTCCCCTATATACAGAAAGCCCGAACCCGAACGTGGACCGGAGCAAGCCAATCTACCACGTGCAGGTTTGGGGGTTGAGGGTCCCAGGCCCTTTTGAAGTTCACTTGCAGGTTTGGGGGTTGAGGGTCCCAGGCCCTTTTGAAGTGGTTTCTAAGGATAAAGAAGGGTACATGGGCATATGCAGGGTTTGGGGTTAAGGGGTTGAGATTCGATTTTTTTGCTTGGGGTTTAGTGTCAGGGATTTAGGCTTCATGGAATCTATATTCCCAAAGTTTGATTACCGCGTTGTTAAAGGGAGTCCGTTTCAGTTGTTGCGAGGGTGTGGCATCAGAAGGTGAGACTACACAACATACCCTAGAAGCCCAGGTACCCATATAGTAGGTCCTTGGGTTATAAATAGTATAAATTCACAAGGGACTTAAGGACAGGAACCCAATATATAGGTACCTGGGCTTCTAGGGATAGGTTGAGGGTCTGGGGTTTTTTCAAGATCCCAGCCTTGACTGTTGTTAAGCGATTGGTTCCAAAAATAGGGGTCTGGGGACGCCAAGAATATGTATATATACATATACATATGGGTGGCTGTCAAAATTATTGGCCCTTTTTGGATCCCTATTATAATACGGCACCTAATATTTAGGGTATCATGATTTTGACAACCACCCATATACATATGTTAGCGCTACAAAATGGCACCATTACTTTAAGAAATTAGCTGGTGTAGTTCTGTGTGCCTTTGCGACCTCGGACTCGGAAGCAGCGCTCCCTTCCTCTAAGCAACTCTTGGCATCATGATGTTGGAGTCTTCACGCCTGGCTAAAAATGTAGTCATAAGCACGGATCCCAATTCCAATCATCGACGTAGGGTTACCGGCAAACTCAAACAGCTAGAAGATACTTAAAGCTTAGACCATTGAGAACTTGTTTCTGGTTTTTTGGCAGCCCGGTTAAGGCCGGAAGTCAAACCTGGAGGGCATGAACCTAAACCCCCAAACCCTAAACCCTGGACTTAGTGGGGGTTTTCCTGCACCAGCCGCCTGAGAGACCCTAACCACTCTATTTGATGCGCGGATTCTGTCAGGGTCCAGGGTTTAGGGTTCAAGGCTAGGGTTTAGGGTATCCAAATACCAGAATCCTGGAGTTGAACACCCTGCTGAGGCCTATTTGGAAGCAAAACGTAGGCAAAATAATGCCCAACAGTACATAAGAAGAGTCGAAGGTAGGGACTGGGGATAGGGATATGGGGCTCCACTCCCCAGCTCTCCCTTAAGCATCCTAAACCCTACGTTCAGTTCTACGTCCTAAACCCTAAACCTGAAACCCTAAACGCCCTAAACCTGAACCCTCAACCCCTGAATCCTAAACCCCTAAACCCTAAACCCCTAAACTCCTAAAGCCTAAACCCTACACCCAAACCTGAGCCGCTGAACCCATCTCAGGTGAAAGGCTCATCTCCCAAGCCTTGGCCAAGACTAAGCGCGAATAGCCCTGCCTGGGAAAGACGCGCTGCCTTGGTTTGGGGTTTAGGGTTTAAGGGTTTAGGGTTTAGGGTTTAAGGGTTTAGGGTTTAAGGTTTAGGGTTTAAGGGTTTGGGGTTTAGGGTTTAGGGCCTTGATTTCTGTAATGTACTGTTGCGGGTTCAGGGTTGAGGGTTAAAGATATTTGGTAAAAGGAAACCCTGAACCCCAAACCCTGCGTACTTTAGCCGCCTTATGAGGCTAGTAATACTAATAAGGATAATCGTAATAATAAGAAGAAAATGGGAATGATAACAGCAAGAATAATAGTAGCAATCATATTAGCAATAAACATAAAATTGATAATAAAGGCTAAGTTGTGGTGTACAAGCAGAACGTGAGGTATGTGTAGACTTCAGGGAGCTGAGCCCGCTTGAATACAGGACTCCGTAAACTGACAGCATTTTGAATGTGAGTAACATTGAACCCAATAGGGTTTAGGGGTTTAGGGGTTTAGGGTTTAGGGGTTTAGGGTTTTATTTCGGGATGCTGTGGTACCCATTATAGAGTAAGATTATATCCTCCTTTAGGTATAGCATTTTATTATAAGGAATATAACCTTACTAGGTTCAACCACCAAAAAAGCACTCCTCATGTGTAGGGACAACCCCAGGTTCATCCTAAACCCTGAACCCTATACCCTACACCCTAAAACCCCTGAACCCTAAACCTAAACCCCCAAACCCTATACACAAACCTGAAATGGTGGACAACTTCAGACTCGTACGTTGTGTTGGACTCAGATAACTTGGGGACATGTTGGACTCAGACACCTGGGATGTCTAACCCTTCTGTATGCCTCAATCCCTGAACCCTAATCCCTAAACCCGAAATTTCTCTAGACCGCTAGATAGAGGTCAGGTACACACTTGAAGAAGTAGGCTCAGAGGGCGAAGCAAGCCACTTGCATTAGACCAAACGTCTCAAGGGGAGTGCATATAGGTGCTAGTGTAGAAGTTTATCTTACTGGTGGTTAGTAGGGGGAAAAGGAATGCATTATATGGGGCTGATATAGGGATTGTATTCCCTTATTCCCTAACCACCAGGAAGATATACAGTCGCCCCAAACCGAGTCCTGGCCCAATCAACGCAACCGCTCGCAAGAAGTCGTTTTGTATTTATACTTGGAGGGTCAGAGGGGCTTAGTAAGTAGGTTAATAACCCCTATAACCCATATAGTAACCCCAATTATCCCCATTATTAACCTACTTACTAAGTCCGTCTGACCCTCCAAGTATTCTACACAAACCACCATTTTCAGATGAACGTCATCGTTTGATTGGAGTCTAGGACACAGGTTCCAACAATTAGATGAGGGCTTAAGGTTTTTGAGACAGGTCCCAGAACCTGCTCGCAGAGACTCTGACGGCTGTTAACAAGTGGTTGAGGGTTTAGAGATCACAGGGCGGGTTGACCATCATCTCATCAGCTAGCAGGGGGCCGTCCAAAATTTGAACTTACTTAACCCGCCCCCTATACCCCGCTCACTAGCTTCTCCATTACAACTGCAAATTTAAGGTTAAAAAAAGCTTTCTAAGGTTGATTCAGAGGGAACCTTGAGGGAAGCAGTATAAGCATGGGGCGAGGCGGGGGGCGGGGTGGGGGGTTAGAAGAGCAGGAGGACCAATGACTAACGGACAAGAGCAAAGGTTTTTCCGAAGTGTTTCTTGTAGATTCTGCCACCCAAGATTTTCGTTCGCACCCCGTATCCTAGAGGACTGCACGATCCAACGTTGCAGCAGCTGCAGGTTTATTGTGCATGAACAAGAGGGAAGCGAGGAGTGGGACATGGAATGGAAATTTCCATATTGTTTGGGGTTTAATTAGGTTTGAGGCAACAGGGTTTGGGGTTACAAGGGCGCATGCCCTAAACCCTCTACCCTAAGCCATAGGCCCCGCAACCCTCCAAGCCTCTTAACAACCCTAAACCCCAAAATGTCTCAAGACTTTGGATAATAAAATCCTGCATGACCAGATACCTTGGGAATTCTGGTATTACAGTATGAGAAAGTCATGCAGGATTTTTCCTATCTACCGGATGATCCACTAAACCCTGTTCCCTAAACCCTAAACCCTAGACCCTAAACCCTAAACCCTAAACCCTAAACCCTACCAAGGCCTTGGGGAGCTTTTGTAATCACCTGTTGGCTGTCGGCTTTCCGACTCAAGTGCCCTGCCCTTTATTTGCTGGTGGTCAGTAGAGAATGAGGGTATATGGTGATTTTCCTAAATTACTGTTCCCAAAATGAAGGAAATTTATATAGGGCCCCGTATTATAATGGGAACCCAAATATAGGACCCCGTATCATAGGGAATTTAGACCAATACCCATATACGCACAGGGCTTAGGGTTTAGGGTTCGTAGGGAAGCTGGAATAGATTACATGGAGATTATATAGGGATTATTTTCCCTTATTCCCTATTATGAAACAGTAAGTAGTAGGGAATGAAGGAAATGGAAAGAGAACGACAGTGATCGTACGTACAACTTCGGGTTAGGCGGTTTAGGCTTTGCAGAGAAGAAGGAGAACAGAACGCAACTGCTATTTTTGTTTGGGTTTAGTTTTCAGGAGAAAGGGTTTGGGGTTCGTACCGAATGAAGGAAGAGAACATTTAGAGAGTACCATTGGAGCTCACATAGAGACTAGGATACGGATTCGTTCCTCCATCTCCGTACGGATAGTGAGTTTTTTTGGTGATCCCCCTCAACCCTAAACCCGAAACCCTAAAGCCGCAAACCCCAAACCCTGTCCCTCAAATACCACTGCAACTCAGGATCCTACTTCCCTAAACTTTGTAGTGGTGCACTGCAGCCTTCCATGCTGACCCCCTCGTCCCCGTAAGTGGGGCTCAAACCCTCAATTCAACTTTCTTCGCGTCTTCATTGAGCATGTGGTTAGATAAGCCACCCAGACGGTCAGGAGGTAGTCAGTATACTTATATAACCCTGCAAGCCATTTGGTCAATCCATTTATCTCCAGGTTAACCTACGTACCAAGTGCCTCCAACCCTGTAAGTATGGTCTCAACCCCTAACCGTACACACGTCATGGATGCTCTATGAAGCAAACTGGCGCAGGTCTGAATGTCGAGGAAGCTCTTGTTGTTTCTCGTTTCAGGGTTTCGGGTGTGAAGTTTGGCAACTTCTCATGATGCCTGTTATGATTATCATTCTGGTTGTTGTGGCTACTTATTTTTGCAGTTCAATGGGTCTCAATTCTATGCTTACTGAGCACTTTAAACCTCACCTAGATTTTGGAGGTTCCATGTTTGCTTGGGGGATGTGGGGGTTTCCCAAATTAGGGGTACCTTTTTGGGAGTCCCTATGATAAGGACTGTAGCGTTTTGGGGTCTATATTCTGGTCTCCTTATTGTCGGAAACTACCATATACCCTTGTATAATCCCTATTATAGAACCCGTTAGAGTAGTTTCCATTTTGTTTTCCATTATCCCCTACAGAACCCCTGTATTGGGAAACCGTGAAGGTACGTGGTGAATGCAGTTACAACCTATCGTAGCATGGAGGAACCTAAGAATTTGAGTTGAAAACTGAGGATCTGTGTAGACTTCCCAATTGCCCTTGGCCTCAGCCGAAACCCCTAGGCCCTTAAGTCTAAACCCCTAGACCCCGGACCCCTGAATCCCTAAAACCCAAGCCCTAAAGCCCGAACCCCCCCCCCCAAAACACCCTAAGCCCTGAACCCTAAACCCCAAGCCCTGAACCCCCCCCAAAAAGCCCTAAACCCTAAACCCTAAACCCCAAGCCTTGAACCCTAAACCCGAAACCCTCTAAGCTGGCCAGGTACCTTTTTCCATACACCGTAGATCTCATCCTTGCCGGCTTCTTTCTGGTCTGGCTGACAAGCCATAGCCTCAGGGTTTGGGGTTTAGGGTTTCGGGTTTAAGGTGAAGGGTTTAGGGTTTTATGTTAAGGGTCTAGGGTTTTGGGTTCCACGTGAGACTTTCTCAAGAAGTGTGGTTCATGGGAGGGGATCATAGGGTTCTCCATTTAGGGATTCCGTGAGGCTCCTGTTGAGAAGGTCCCGCGTGGAATCCCCAAATAGCCCCTTCAAAAGGGCGGCAGTCTGTGTTGGGGCTTTTTGCGGTATTCCATGTTGGGATTTTTTTTGGCGGGAAGGAAGGTTTAGGGTTTCGGGTCAAGAGTGAAGAGACATGAAGAGCCTATATAGTCCCTACATCACCCTATATTGCCCCTATATAGTCCCTATAAAACCCTATAGTACCCCTATATGGCCCGTATACAACTCTATTTGAAGATTAGGGTTTAGGGTTCAGAGATTCCTGCTCTGCACTACAGGACATTCGGTCGCCTTATGAAGCCGGAGAATGCCAAAGCTGGATATGAGCTTTTGTGAAAATGAGGGAACCCTAGAGAGACCCAAGAGACATGCGAGGGTTACATGGGGATCATATGGGGTTTCCTTCAAGGTCCTTGTAGTGCCTTGGATGGGTACGGCGAATGCAACGCATTTCCATATCTTTTAGCCGACTCAGAAATCGTGTGGCCTTCACAAGTTTCTGCAAGCACCATTAGAGCTGGCTTTGTGACAATGACGGTTTCCTAAATGGGAGGGTTTCAGGGCTTGTGTGTTAGGTACTCAAAGCGCAGCAACGGTTGGGCACCCTGTGCTTTCAGAGCTTTGCTTGTAGCATAGGGTTTAGGGTTTAGGGGTTCCGGTCCTGGACCCTGGACCTTGGACCCTGCATCCTGAGCTATGAACGCTCAATCCTATAAAGCTTGTACTCTGAACCTTCCAATCCTTTCAGGGCTTCGGGTTTAGGGCTTCAATCCTACACTTACACCCTGTATGCACCCTACATCCCCGTGAAGCCTCACCCTTCGAATGGGCCTGTCAACAAGGTGTAGGTGCAGCTGTGTACGCACGCTTCCGAATTCCGGAGCCTACCTGGTGTGCCACTGATTGCGGCATGTGCGGCTATCAGCTGTGGGTATAATATTGGGATTTAGGCTGTAGGATCATTTTGCAGTGTAGCATTTGTGGCTGAGAGTTCAGGGTTTAGGGTCAAGCGCGTCGGGTTTGGAGCTGAGAGTGTGGGGTTTGGGCTTCAGGAGTTAAGGTTTAGGATTGAGAGTGTGGCTTTAGGGTTGGGGACTTAGCGTTTAGGGTTCAGAGTTTGGGATCTAGGGTTGAGAGCCTAGAGTTCGGTCGAGAGTTTAAGGCCTGGGGCTTATGGTTTATTATGTGCCAGTGCAGGTTCTAAGGCAAGGTAGAAGCAGACGGGGATGCGGTTTAGTGATGCCATCCTCATAGCACAAGGCTTGCAAGTGCTGCAGCTAGCAGACAAGCCAGTCCTAAGGAAGCAGAGAGACAGAGACACAGAGAGAGAGAGAGAGAGAGAGAGAGAGAGAGGGAGAGAAGGAGAAGCAGGGAAATTTTGCGGAATCTTATTAACAGTACGTGGACTATGATCAAATCATCTCAGGTACTTCGCTGCTTGAGGAAGAGTGAACTGCATGAAGAGCCCCATGCCCGCCCTAAACCCTAAAGCCTAAACTCTAAGACCCTAAACCCTAAACCCTCCGCAGGTACACTTACCTCTGCTTCACGCTGGGAATTGCCGTGGTCCGCGCTCAGACTTGTTGTCCCGGAAGCTGAGTGCCCATATGTACAAAAAAGGATGTGCGTACATATGTATGTATATACATATATATATATATATGATATATTATGTTGTACTGTATCATACTGTATGATATTATCATAAATATTATTGCAAATGTGTCAGTAATGAAGATACCAGAAAGTTCTGTACATTTGAGAAGCACGCACTTGCTTCAAAACGTCTTTTGGAAATTTTAATGCTGACAGCCTTCCTAAACTTCATGTTCTGGAAAGGGCACTGAGTAGACTGGGCTGTATCTTTAACCGCTAGGCTATATTGGCAATAGTTCGCTAAAGATAGCGCTCTTTAAGACCCGTATTATGGACTGTTACTGGGTGGGGGCACGACCCAAGAGGAAGACGCCAGCATTGGTCGCAGTTGTTGTCGTTGGTGTCGTCCTCGTCCCTGTCATCCAACAAGCTGTTTCCAGCTGTTTGTAGCTGCTGCCAGGTTACTGGCCCTATCTGTGGACACCACATCTTCTCCAGCCAGCTGCTGAATGTGCTGGTTCTTAGTGGGGGAGGGGGGGAGCGAATGTGGGTACCATTCTGAAACGTTACATGAGCTATAGTCTAAACTCCTTAAAAGGGGTTATATGGGGATTATATACGGGACTACTATAGGGTTTTTTAAAGGGGATACTAGGAGTGTAGATTATAGCTCACATGAGGGATTACCTAAACCCCAAAACCCTACTATTCTAGGAATCTGCTCCCGCACTCGCAGGTCCCAACTTAGGGTCTTGTCGGGTGT
The DNA here is from genome assembly GCA_905231905.1 of Symbiodinium pilosum. Lineage (NCBI taxonomy): Eukaryota > Dinophyceae > Suessiales > Symbiodiniaceae > Symbiodinium > Symbiodinium pilosum. The sequence goes on along the minus strand of CAJNIZ010012558.1, from coordinate 20,081 downwards.
AGTGTGTCGGGTTGGGGTCACAGAGACCCACATGAGCTGATGAGAGCTTTCAAAAAATGCTGCGTGCACCAAAGGCCCAAATTTCCATGGACACGTGAAACCCTAAGCCTAAACCCTGAGCCTTATATCCCCAAGCCTAAGCCCAAAATCCTAAACCCTCAACCCTTGATGTCCTCCATCCACCAAAGGTCTCATGCAACATTATTACCGCGTTGGCGACCTCAAGGCCAGGTCAATGGCACTAGGGTTTTGGGGTTTATGCCATTCCTACCACTGCTGCTGCCACCTGTTACCACGACGAGGACTACGACCACTAGTAGTACCACCAGCATGACCATGACCACAACCACGAAGGCCACCATGACCACGACTACCACGAGAGCCACTTCTATCAAGGGAACCAATCCTACAGCGCATGCCCTATGACCAGGCCACACTTTATGGGAACTAGGATTTCCAACTTCAGGCAGGTTTTCGACCATGAAGTTGTTCAAAGTACTCAGCCCTCCGAAGCCCCAAGCCCTAAAACCACGTGGGTTTGGGATTCCGTCGCTCTTGCCGGAGGTGTTTTCCCAATGGTCGATCCTTTGAAAGTCGGGCGGCAACCCCCGAAAGCCTAGACATACTGCTGAGAAAGATTTAGTGTAACGTCTTATCTCTGTTTAGAGAATGCTGAAGAAGGCCCCCAAACGAAAAGCAGCCTAAACGACCCTAAATCCTGAACTCAACATCCAAGAAATCTAAGCCATTAAATCCGAAACCCTAGACCCGAAATGTCAAGCCCCGCCTTAGGATCAACCGGTTTGGGGCTTGCCGAAAGCACGTCGCAGCTGTCGGGTCAAAGCTGCGGTGCGTTTGTTGGTGTCATCTGGACAGGGAAATACGGAGGGGTAACACCGGGACCATGGAAAGGCGGATGTTCCTGCCAAGGTCTCCACACATCCTGGGTTGCTGTTAAGGAACTTAATTTGAGTTACTGTATTAGGGAAACCCTATGATTTACTATATATACCCATTATGGTAACTTAATTTAAGCTCCTTAACAGCAACCCAGCATCAGGCCCAACAGTTCAAAGTCCTTCCCTTCGCTTTTCTAGTTGCTATCTACTCCTTATAGGGGTTATATAGGGATACTGGAAAAGAAAATGGAAACTATTATACATTATAGGGTACTATAGGGTTATATAATGAAAAAGAAAATGGAAACTACTATAGGGTTTAGGGTCTCCTTGGAACTTAGCTTGGACCTTAGACCTTCAACCCTTTGGGATTCCTTTTTACTCCTTTTATAGATACCTAGGGCCTATAGGGGTTAACCCTTTGTAGGGGTCCTCAGTGCGCCGTAGTATAGATCTCGCCATGCTTGCAGCCTCGGGGAAAGTTCTTTGCCAAGCTCCAGTGTGGAGTCAGAGACGCGGTCATGGCTATCCGCATGTAAAAAACAGAGCAGAACCGGAAACTGGGTTGCTGTTCAGGTGTTTTCAACTGCTGTAGTGAGGCAAACCCCTTTACTTACTTCCTTACGCAAATGTAGACCCATGATTAAATGATCCCCCTCCCTTTAAGGGTCTTAATATAAGGCTCGCTATTATAAACCCTACTAAGGGGAGGGGGTTTATTAATCAGGGGTCTACATTAGTATGGTAACTTTATTCGAATTCCTTATCAGCAACGCAGGAAAAGGTTTCTCAGCGCCCGGGGCCGAGGGCCTGGCTGCTGAGTCTTTGGGCAGCTGTTGCGAAGCCGGTGACTGCGTTGCTGTTAAGGAGCTTAAATTAAGTTACCATAATGGGTATACATAGTAATTAATAGGGTTTCCCCAATATTGTATCTTAAGTTAAGTTCCTTAAGCCCCTATATTACCCCAGTTTCCATTTCATTTTCCATGTTCTTTTCCATTTGATTCTCCATTATAGGGGGATAATAAAGTAACTTAAGTTAAGTTCCTTAACAGCAACCCAGGTAAGGGGCTGGTTGCAGCGGGGTGGCCGCGAGGGGCTGCCGAAGGCCCAGCAATCTGCGAAAGCTGCGAAGGTCATAGCGGAACCTGTGGAACCTGTGAAGCTAGTGGAGCCACGGCGGAGGGTTTCTTTCAACTTGTTCAAGAGTTTTTGCGAATGAATGGATTCAATGTAGACTAGAGATGGTCATCTTGAAGTATATGCTATTCAACATATTTGTCTATCTATGAATCGACAATGCGGCCAATCCAGTGAAAAACGGTGAGGGGGGGGGGGATGGGGGAAATCTGCACCACCCCCTTCCTCCCTCTCTCTTTCTCTCTCTCTCTCTCTCTCTCTCTCTCTTTCGTCGCTCTATCTGTCTCTATCTGTATATCTCATACCTGGAGCTACACAATTATGCGGGTTAAGTGGTGCGAGATGTCCTCAATCCGATACAGCAAACCCTACCCTTGACCCCAAATCCTAGACCCAAAACGCCAAAGCTCCTCAACCCTAAACCCTAAGCCCGAAGCCCTAACCCCCCCCAGCCATAGCCGGCACCCCAAAGCCTAAACCCAAAAACGCCTAGGCTCCGCAACCCCTAACCCAATACCCTATATAACCCATTATACTAGTTTGCATTTTCTTTTCCACTATCCCCATATAACCCCAATATAACCCTAATATGACCCTAACATTTTCCCAAATGGCAAGCAAGAGCCCAACCCTAAACCCTAAACCCTAAACCCTAAGCAACGGCCCAGGTTTATCCAAAGCTTGATGCCCCGAGCCATTTGACTCCTTCAGAGAAGCGATCCTGGCGCAAGGAGCAGCGATTCCAAGAGATGAAGGAGACTGGGTTTAGCGTTTAGGGTTTAGGGTTTATGTGACTACCAGAACCCCAAAAGTATGCAAAAAAGTGCCTTTAGGGGTATTATTATGGGTTTAGGGCCATTATTTTACACACTTTTGTGGTTTAGGTAAGGGTATAGGATTCAGGGTTAGGTGGTTTAGGATTCAGGGTTAGGTGGTTTAGGCTTCAGGGTTTAGGGTTTAGGATTCAGGGTTTAGGGTTTAGGATTTTGGGTTTAAGGGTTTAAGGGTTTAGGGTCTCGGGGCCTACATGATCAGAACTAGGGACCCGTCAAAGTGGTTATAGAGGTCATAGAGGGACAAATAGGGTTTGGGGCGTGGAGCCTAAACGATTAGAACAGTGGCGAGCCAAATGGAAAAGAAAATGGATCATGTGATGGACGGAGGCGCATGCAGGGGGTTTGTGCAATTTTCGGGGCCAACATGGTTTGAATGGGATTTTGCTGCATGTATGTCTGACTATACGCGTTCTTACCCCAGCCCCCCAAACCCGAAACCCTTACATCTCAGTGAAAATGGGATTTCTCGAAATGCCCACTTGGTTCGACCACCAAAAAAAGTCATAAACGCGAAGCCCTATCCCTAAGTTATATTGTAGTTTGGGTTCTCTTGGTTGCCATCCCCTGTAATATGTATCATCGCTTTTATGCCCTACATAACGCTTCAAAACACTAAGCCCAAAACCCGAATCCCTCAACCCCGACCTTAAACCCTAAACCCTCATTCTAAACATTAAGCCCCTAATTACACCCTAAACTCTTATAAGCCCTCAACCCTAACACCTATGCCTCAAACCCTCACCCCTACCTACACCCCAAAAGTATGTAGAATAATGGCCTTTTAGGCTATATTTAGGGCTTTTGGGCTATTATTTTACCCACTTTGGGGGTCCAACCCTAAACCCTAAACCCTTACCCTGAGGAAAAGAGGAAGGCCGGGCGGGCCTCGGAGCGCCGGCGGGCGGCCCGCCGAAAGAAGGAAGCCAGGTGAAGAGGTTTGAAAAACAGGGTTGCAAACTAGAGTTTAGGGCTTAGGGTTTTGGGATTGAGGGTTTGGGGTTTGGGGCTTAGGGGTTTTGGGGTTTTGGGTTGGGGTTCCGGGGTTTAGGCTGTTAGGGTTAGGCCCTAGACCTTGAATCCCTAGACTTTAGGGTTCAGGTTTTTAGGTTTAGGGGTTTAGGGTTAGGTGTTTAAGGTTTACGGTTTAGGGTTCAGGGCGTAGGGGTGAAATGATTACCAATATTATGCTCCCAGCTTCTTTTTTCATTGATGAGTGTGAGGTGCCTCAAATCGGCCTCAACATGATATTGGCAGATGTTTAGGCCCTGGTTTTGGGCTTGGGGGTTTTCTGGGTTTTGGGGGCTTCGGGATTTAGAGTAAACCCTAACTCAAAGCCAACCCTAAACCCTAAGCCCTACACCCAATCCCAAACCCTAAACCCTAAACCCTGGCAAACCGCCATTTCAGTCAAAGCCTCAGGCAAAAGCTGCTTTCGACGATGACTGACGAGGAGAGACGAGCCTATTTCTTTGCAGAGAAGGACAAGCAGGTGGATGAGTAGGGAAATGGAAGCTACCTTACTATTTAAGGTCGAGGGTGTAGGCGTTTTCGTTTAGGGTATTTAATTCAAGCTTTCAAGCTATAATCTTAAGAGTTTGGGGCTTAGAGCTTAGGGTCTAGGGTTCAGGGATTTTCCTGCGGTTGATGCATCGTACTGGTCCCTCTCATTTAGGTTTCTGTTAAGTATGTTCGACAAGTGGATTGTTTCGTACACCGCGAGGTATGATCATACTGCTTTCAGGGACCCCCACATGAGTCCCCTTATTCTTAAACACCCTAAACCCTAAACTCTACTTATCTTCATATATACCTCTTTATCCCATATTACCATATATCCCTATGTCTATCCCACCTAACTTTCCTCCCCCTCTCCACAAAAACCCTAAACCCTAAACCCCCACGCAAACCCTGAACCCTAAACCTCATGTCAAGGTGGAGATGAAAAGAAGCCAAGTTAGGGGTCACATTTCCATCATGTGGGGATCCAAGCCCAAGGGCACAACCCTGAGGGTACAAAGGAAAACTCCCCTGAAGGTTAAGGGTATAGGGTTTAGGGTTCAGGGTTCAGGGCTTACATGGACCCTCCAATGTAGTTCCTTTTTGGGTTTGGTATGGTTTTTTGGTTAGGATTCTTATTCGGATTACCAAAAAGGTACTACATTGGAGGGTCTAGGTAGGGTTTATGGTCTAGGGGGTGCACCCTAAACCCTAAACCCTAAACATGCGAGGTGGAGATGGAAAGGAGCCTGGCGCGGGCGTACGAGTCGGGCCGCCCAAGGTTTGTCATCAATTGCAGCTTTGGTACCTCACTGGCAGTTTAGGGGTTTAGGGTTTAGGGTTAAGAGTTCAGGGTCCTGTTGGGTATCGGGGAATGAAGAGGATGTGTGGCGCGTAGGGTGTAGGGTTCTGGCTGTTAGTAGGGAAATTGAAAGTACAAAAGTATTCGTGACGAAGACGTTGTAAGCTGCCATGTTGGCTAGGGTTTAGGGGTAGTAGGGAATAGCAGAATAGGATATGTACGGACCGCTGTTGGTAGTTGTACTAGGGACTGTATAAGTAATGCTATCAGCAGCCGATTTCGCGTTACCTACCAGTAAGGCGAGTACATGCAGGACCGGGACAACAAGTCGCTGGCCCAGCAAGTTAAGCTGGTCTATACCATTCTCCGGCGCACTCAGGCTCAGGGTGTTTCGTTTTGTATCTTTAGGGTTTGTATTGTTGGGCTTTTGAAAACAAGCCATGAAATGGTCCCCTAAACCATAAACCCTAAACTCAGTGGTACTAGAAACTTGCAGTTCTGGAGGCGAATGTCCAGTTGCATTTGACCTCACTGGGCTCGGAGAATCCAGCCAAATCGCATTTTGACGGCATCGGGATCTCTGGCTGGAAAGTCCACGTGCATGAGGAGAGCTTTTGGGAGTTGTTCCCTCCGGAGGATGTGGTCGTCCTGTCGCCAGACGCCGGCTACTGCTTAGATACCGTGGATGAGGACAAGATCTATGTCATAGGAGGCCTCGTAGACCGAAGGCCGCAGAAGAATCGGACTTTCCATCAAGCTCAAAAGACCGGGAAAATTGGCCTTCATCAGCTTCGGAAGCTGCCTCTGAAGGAGCAGGGCCCAAAGGGCTTCCACCCCATTCTCAACATAGATGTGGTGGTACAGATCCTCATCGAGCGCCTTCACGGGCATGAGTGGCAGGACATCTTTAAACGCTGCCTCCCGAATCGGCTCTATAGGCAAAAAATGGGGCCTGTTGATGGGGGACACTTGCATGGAATGTTTAGATCATGGCTAGTTGGCTGGTGCCTGAGTGCGAAGCTTTTCATTCACGGGGAAACTGGTGGGTCCCTCTTGCAGGGGCTCCCGAATTGTCCCTCAATCAAGAACTCTGCTCTGCGGTGTATAGGGGTACCTTCATTTCTAGACATGTCCAATTTCGTAACTACTGGTGCAAGATGCAATTGGAAGTGGCAGCGTTGATTCGAATGGCAGGTGCTCTCTGATGTCGACGTCTCCACTGTGCAAGGTGACTCCATGCTCGATGTGAGGGTCCCAAGGATGTGAGGTTGAGGATTTGGGCTTTGCGATCTATGGATTAGGATATAGGGTTTAGGACGTACGTAGTGTGCAGGGTTTTGGAGTTAGGGTTAAAATTAGGGGTTTGGGATTGGGGATTCAGGGTTTAGTGGTTAGAGTTTAGGATCTGGGGCGTAGGGCTTAGCGGCTTCGCGTGTAGGATGCCAGGCTCAGTGTGTAAGCGTCCAGTGGAATCTTCTCAGAAGCTTGCCCATCCATGGTAGGGGGTTGGGGGCGGGGGGGTTTAGGGTTTAGGCTTTAGGGGTTCTGGGATTTGCTCACGTTTTGGCTTGGAGTACTACAGCACATGCGCTGTTGACCTCAGCTATGAGGTTGTATACAACCCTACCTTAACTACTACCCACCCGAAGAAGGTTTAAAGAAGGTTTAACCAAGCAGTATTTGGGGTTTATGGAGGCCTTCTTTTGGTGGGTGGGATAGTACCGGAGATGGAAGTACGCAGCGATTTCATCCTAAATCCTCCAATCCTTAACCATCAAACCAGAACTCTCAAGCTGTAACCCTCAACCAGCAACCCTACACCCACAACCCTAAACCCTCAAGCCCTAAATCCCCAATTCCTCCACAACGGCCTAGCTAAAGTGGGTCCTTCTGGCAAATTCTGAGGCTGGCATCGTGGAGTTTGCCAAGGGCAACTACCTGGATGAGATGAGGCTGGCGCTTCGCTGCCAGGTGTGGGGTTTAGGGGCTTGGAGCTTGCGGTTTAGGGTTTAGTTGTCACCGGGTAGTATCCTATACCTATACGCTCATCCAACAATCAGGGCAATTAGGTGTACGACTATAACCAGGCAGTTTCTTACATCCTCATACAATCATTCCTGCTTTCTTTGTTATCACCGTGGCGCTGCCGTGCTCATATAGCAGCTAGTGCTATATAGAACACATGAGGCTTGGGGTGTAGTCTGGGGCATGTGGTTTTGGCTTTAGGGTTAAGGGTTTGGGGTTTAGGGATCGAGGTTGCCAAAAATGAAGGTGTTTCCAAGCGCTTGAACTCGGGGCCGCAGCCCCTGTTGAGTCCCTTTTCGATTTACAAGCCCTAAGCCTTATATCCTAAACCCTAAGCCCAAAACCTGAGATTAGCTCTTGACTGGGTTGCTGCTCAGGAACTTGAATTAAGCTACGATCATAAGGAAACCTTATTTCTACGCCATCACATTATAGTGACTTAACTTAAGTTCCTTAGCAGCAATGCGGTTCAGGGCCTGGCATTTCAAGCACCACGAGACCTACTGTGTGGCCCCGGTGGTCACGAACCGCACGCAAGGACCAGCGAGCGGGCCCGGTCCCTCAGTTCAGAGGCTCGGGATGATAACAACCATAATACATGCAGCAAAGATCACAATAGTAGTCATATTGGGATACAACAATAAGAATAGTAAGAATAGTTCTACTTATAAGATCAACGGTGGTAGGACTGCAGGGTATAGGAGGTTGCGGGTTGAGGGCTTTTGGCTTTGGCAGTTCAGGGGGCAGCTCAGAAGGCCTGAATACAGGCTCAAGGGTTCAGGATCAAGGGTCGGGGGGCGCAGGGTGTTGGGGTTGAGGGTCTTCTTGCGTGGAGTTGGGTGCATCGCGGTCAGGATACTGCTTTTAGCACTCTCCGTAACATACATCTGTCTCAAGAAGCAGGAAGTGTTAATCTTCGGCATCTCCAGTTTCCGAGGCAGAGATGATTGCATTTGGTTTGTCACGGAATGTCTTGCCTACACCCTGAACCCTACACCCTAAACCAAAAACCCAACCCTAAACCCCAAGCCTACTTAAAGCAGGCATTCATATGCAAGCCAGGCAGCGCAAGGGCCAACTCCCCAACCAGTACGATAAATCCATTCCCCACCGTAGGCAAGTTTAACGAGAAGCACCACCCCATCATGAAGCTTCAGCTTTGGCAATCTCATGAATGGCACCGAAGATCAAACGAAAATTGCAAAAATGCTACACCACAATGCCTAGACAAACTTGTAGAGAACCTCGGTAAGTCTACTATCCCAGAAGATCTTCGCTAGTACAGTTAATTGAAAGGGCCGATTCCCAAAGTCCAGAACTCTACGCCTTGAATCATAAATGCTGTAACAGAAGCCTCAAATCATAAAGCTCAATCCTGCAATAAACTCTAAACCCTAAACCCTATGCATGATCTCTGCCGAGGTCCTACGACTTCTGGGCGGTGGGCCGGTACCCGCCTGAGCAGACTCGCCTGTCATGGAAGGCTTTATAGTCCCCCTTAAGTAGATATATGGTGTATATGGGGATCTTATTATAACATACCCAAAGCCATATTCTATCTACTTAAGGGGGACTATAGACTTACTGGGGCTTAAGGTCGAGTTGGGGGAGCGGATCTGCATCTCAGAGGGTCGACGTACCCAAGAATTCGGTACTTGGGTCTAGGGTAATAGAAGTATAGTACAGGTTTTGGGTAAGTGTATGAGTATTCGGTGCTTGGACACTTAGGGCATAATGTATCCTAATCAACTTTCTCATGTTTTGGGGATTAGGGTTTAGGTTTAGGGGTCATAGAAGGGTTATATAGGGATTACATGGGGATAGAGGACAAGAGAATGGAAACTACTATAAGCCGTTCTAGAGCGGTGCTTGCGTTCACACCCCCTCTCCCTTCATGCAGTAAGTGAAGTTGTCCACCAAGTGTGCGCAGTGTTCAGGCTTAGGATTTGGGGCTAAGGGTCGTTTAGCGCTTGGGTACGAGCAGGAGGATTTTCGGCAAATGTCGGGCTGAACCCGAGATACAAAAGGGAGTGAAGAACGATTATCTGGGTTGCTGTTACGGAACTTATTTCAAGTCACCATAATGGGCAAATATATAGTTATTAAGGATAACAATATGGTTTCCGCACCATAGTGACTTAAATTAAGTTCCTGAACAGCAACCCAGTTACGGCAGTATACGTCTCAACAACCACAGTGCCGAAGAGCAGCAAGAACCAGATACGGCCAGACATTTTGAGGTACACCTGTTGTGATGGTCAAACCCTAAACCCCCATCCCCAAACACAGAACGGTTTTGGTTTTTCAGACTTTGGATATGGGGTGCTGCTTCTGCATTTCCGATTATGGGGTTTCCCAGAAGAAGGGGTGCCTAGCTTTCCGGGAAGCAGTTTGCTGGCCTACCATGACGTGTTCCCCTCTTTTTGGGTGTTGCTGTTATACGAAATTCTTTTTTTGGTGGGTAAGGAGCTTAAGTTCCTTGACCGCAACCCAGCCGGAGCACGGGCTTGGGAAGAGGACCATCCCCCAAACAAACGTGGAAAGCCAGAAGGGGCCCAACGAGGGCTGCTGTCGTTTCTTAAAATGCGGGCTTCCATGTTGATCCGAGGGCGGGTAGCTACGAAGTCCTGAAGGGTCTACTTGGAGGGTCAGTGGACTTACTAAGCATACTTAGAACCCCTATAAATCATTTAATAACTGTAGTTATCCCCAGTATAAACCTACTTAATAAGTCCCCTGACCCTCCGAGTAGGGTTCCATTAGGTTTGCGGGCATTCTAGTTGAAGAGTTTGACGCATTTTGAGATATGATTCTAAGATGAAGCGTTGCCCTGAGCCGCAAAGTGAGAAGACTCCAAAATGCGATAGAAAACCCATGAAAACCCTGAAATCTCCATAACTGTGGTTGTAATGTATAGGTTGGACCTATGCCCGACACCTACCAGACTTGCTAGGCATTGCTTTTTGCGATTCGCTTCGGCTCGGTTCCGTGTCAGCGCGTGGCCCTTGCCTTGCACAGCAGGGCAGCGAGGAGATGCGCCGCTGGAGGTCGCCAAGGGCACCCTACCCTCGCCTTAGTCCTATAGTCCCCCTTAAGTAGATAGAATATGGCTTTGGGGTATATTATAGTAAGATCCCCATATACATATACCCCATATTCTATCTACTTAAGGGGGACTATAACCCGGAGTTGAAGCAGGGATGGTCAGGCCACAGAGCTATCTCGAGTGCATCGTGCTTCCATGGCCCAGCCATGTAACACATTCAACCTTCCGGCTCCGTCAGAAAGTATCCGTAACGGCTCCGCAAGTAGATCTGTGCAACGGCACCGCCAGTAGATCTGTGTAGCGGCTCTGCCACGTATAGATCTGTGCAATCGCTCCGCCAATCGATCTGTGCAAAGGCTCCGTCAGTAGATCTTTGCAACGGCTCCGCCAGGTGATCTGGGCATCGGCTCCGCCAGGCTAGTTTCGCAAAAAGATGGAGCATCCCCTGGCCACGCAAGTGCACACATCTACTGGCGGAGCTGTGACATTTCTCTCCTGGCCGGGCCGTCGTGTATATCTACTCGAAGCCGATGCGTTTGAATGGCCTCCTTCCCAACCCCCGAAAACCCTAAACCCTAAACCCTAAACCCTAAACCAACCATAGTAAAATGTTGAATCGCCAAGGGATTGCTGCTCTTTGACGTCCTCTGACTTTCGCTGCGGTGCCGCCCGGGCTAAGAGTTAGAGATCCTTTGCAGGTTGAGCTTTGGTCTGATAAGGGGTTATACTCTCGAAGGTATAGGCCCCACGCTTAAACTCCAGGGTATGTTGGTATCCCGACGCTTCGGGTAAGTTGAACATTCCGTCTTCAGATGCCGGAAACGTTCGTCTTAATTTTGCATACCCGTAAAATAGTAGTCCCTTACTCGTGAGCAACCCTCAATCATTAAGCGAAGCCCAAAGCCCCCAAACCTAGCCCTATACCTTGGACCCTATACCATAAACCCTACACCCCTGAACCCTTAACCCCTAAGCTGACGTCTTAACCTTAGACCCAGCATGACCCAACCTTAGAACTTATAGCTTTGAAACCCAAAGCTCACCCTCAACTCTTCAGTGACTTGCTGGAGCCGAAGGGGGAGCGGGGAAATGAAGAAAGGCTATAACCCTAAGGGTCCAAG